>BGPR01005195.1:85136-95603 GCA_013235015.1 Araneus ventricosus | reverse complement strand
GATCGTAAATATCGTTTTCTTTTTATTTTAAGCATTTAATATTTGATCGTAAATATCGTTTTCTTTTTATTTTAAGCATTTAATATTTGATTGTAAATATCGTTTTCTTTTTATTTTAAGCATTTAATATTTGATTGTAAATATCGTTTTCTTTTTATTTAAAGCATTTATTTTTTTATCATATTTAATTTTGTTCATCACATCATATTTTTGTGGCAACAGTAGAAAAATGTAGTTTTTAGAATTTTGTTGATCATTTCCGTTGCAAATAGATGCTTCTTAAAAAAAAAAGAAATAAATTGAATTAAATGGAGTATTCATAGTTCATGTTGCTTCTTTCATGTTTAAATAAGTAGAAGCCAACAGGTTAATTCAGTGCGAAGAAAATCAGTGGTGCATATATCCCTTCGACTTTCTCATCCAATGCACAATATTGCGCTTTTTGGGCTTATTGCTCACCTGGACAAGCTGGAAACAGCGAACTGTAGATAGAAACTCCGGGAGAACTCTCAGCGAAAACAAACTCTCAGAAGAAACTCTGCATAATGGTGCAGTTCGGATCACTTTTATATCAGGTTTAAGAACACCTCAACACTTCGACTCCATTAGGAGAACACCCCCTTTCGCTAATGCCACAGAATAAATAGAGGGTGCTCGGGAAAGATCTTCATTATTCTAAAAATTAATCTATCCTATTAAAATTCGAAGGTAAACAAACGTATGTATGTATGTATGTATGTATGTCCTTCTATCTTCTCACGAACCGCCGAACGGAGAAGCGCGCGGAAGGTACCAAAAGATGGGGAATAATTCAAGGAATCCATTTCGGCCATTTAAATATCGAAATTTCAATTAGTGAAAAAGATATTAATTAAAAACTAATTTACAACAATACTTTTCATTGTTTCGGATACTTTATAACAATACTTTTCATTGTTACAGCGCAATTCAAAATTTATTTTATTGTTGAAGTCGTTTACTTTAAGGAACATTGTTACAACAACAATAAAAAAGTGACGCTGACAGAAATAAAAAAAAATGTATTGTTGCAATATGGAAACCTGAACAATGCAACAAGTCAACGTGGATAGAGTTTTGTGTGGGTTTTGGTAAATGATATAAAGAAACATGGAAAATTAAATCGCTCATATAGGGTTTTTACTAAAACTATTGTTTTCTATGAGGTTTCACTTTTAGATTTCATGTACTCAGTGCATCTTGCTTCATGTGCATATAAACTGGAGGCGGGCATATGAAAAAATACGGATTCCGATCAACGCTGGTTCCTTTCGTACTAAAGTCAGACAAAAAATAATTCCGGAATCGTAATTTTACAAAATAAAGATTATTTTTGCGATTTTTTTAAAAGTATATTTTGAAGCCTTTACGCGGACGGAATGATTGAACCGCTCTTTTCTCCTTATTTATTTAGGAGAATGTTGGGCATGTGTCACATGACCTCACTTTTTCTCTCCGTCAAGGAATGACGCATTATTCGAGATAGCCCGTGCAACGCCGGGTCACGTAGCTAGTAATAATAAAAAAACCGTGAAGGTGAAACGAAATGCGTTTTGCGGCAAAAGAATGAAGAAATCTAACAATTGTTTTGTCCAGTATCAATAGTCTGAGGTAGATGGCGCTAATCACTTTGCAGCTGTAATAAGAAACGAAAATGGCGACCTGTCAGGAGAAAGCTCTGTGTTTATTGTGGTTATTGGAAACAAGATCACCGAAAACCATGTGAAAAAAGTTTCGCCTGATGCACCACAGAAGTCCATCAAGTGTGGCTTCAATCTATGCATGATGCTGAGTTTAAAGAAACAGAATATTAAAAAATACTTGGCGAGAAATCAAGTATACAGACTGGACGTTCTTCGTGCTACTAAAGTAGCTCACGTAGGGTTACACTGAATGTATTGTTAAACCAGCGGGAGTGGTCTCCCCTAAACTTCCTCGTATACTTTCTAAGTGGAGATTCGTCAAAATCTCGAGTTCGAATTTTTTTGACGATTACAATACTTTCTCTTTGTATACGAGAAAGTAAAACAAAAAAACAAACAAACCTGAAATCAAATATCTGTTGCCACGTTTCAAAAAAATATTACTTTGAAGCAGGTGCGATAAAATAAGCAATGCAATGAATACTAAAGCGAACATTCTGCTTTGGAATTGAATTCCCAAGAAAACAATTTATACTACCACAACCGTAACAATTGCAAAAGCGCGAGAATGAAAGATTTGCCGAAATAATGAGATCGGTTTGATTTACAACAATAAAAAAATTGTTAACAATTGATGTTTGAAAACATTATTTATTGTTGTAAATAAAATTTACAACAATAACAGATTGCTACCAATACGCATGCGCATGAGAATCGGATTAAAAGAAATTGAATATGCAATTTGAACGCCTCTTTTTGACGGATTTGGCCCAAACTTTTATACGGACTTACATTCATAACGATAAAACTGTGTATCAAATTTTATCCATTTAGCTAATCAAGTTTTTCAGTTATAGCGTTCACATGACCGCGGGCATACAAATAGACAGACTTCCCGTAGACGGATTTTGTCCAAAATTTGATAGAAACCTACGAATGATGTGCAAAGATCACATACCAAATTTCATCCTTTCCTAATAGTTTCCGATATCGTGGCACCACAGACATACAGACATGATCAAAATTGTGCTTATCGACTCGGGGAGGTGTAAAACGTGGAGATTCGTCAAAATCTCGAGTTCGAATTTTTTGACGATTACAATACTTTCTCTTTGTATACTTCGTATACGAGAAAGTAAAAATGCTTTTAGATTTCTTCATTCTTTTGCCGCATTATAATAATAACATTTCATATTTTTGTTATTAATGTTTAGAATAATAATGATCTTCCTCTGACACCCTAGCAATATTCATGGGTTTTATCAAACGGAGCAAGATCAATCTCGGTGCACCAGCACAGATCAAAATTCCCCCTTTTATCCTGAAACGACGCGTAAATGCGTTTTCGAAACTACTAAAAAATGATAAAACTTGCCGGCTCAAGGACAAAGTGACGTAATCCTTCCGCGTGCACACAGATTACTACCAGTACGCATGCGCATGGAGAATCGGATTAGAAAAATCAATTATGCAATTTGAACGTGTTTTTTTTAACCGATTGAAACGAAATTTGGGCACAGATCTATAATTAATGTTAGCAACCGTCATACCAATTTTTATTTATCTAAGCCAAAGGGTTTAGGAGATATAATTTTTAAAAGTATGCTATTATACTGTCCGACAGGCCATCACCCCTTCGACGGATTTGGTCCAAAATTTGATACGGACCTACATTCATAAAACTGTGTACCAAATTTTATCCATCTAGCTATTCAAATTTTTGAGTTATAGTGTTCACATGACCGCGGACAGGCAGAAGACTTCCCGTAGACGGATTTTCTCCAAATGATAGAAACTACAAATTATGTTTAAAGACCATATATCAAATTTCATCCCGTAGCTCTAATAGTTTTCGAGTTATCGTGTTCACAGACACACAGACATAACTCCAAAATTGTGTTTTTCGGACTCAGGGAGGTCTAAAACGTGGAGATTCGTCAAAATCTCGAGTTCGAATTTTTTGACGATTACAATACTTTCTCTTTGCATACTTCGTATACGAGAAAGTAAAAAAAAGCTCTGATAAGATCGTGACGCCGCATCCATTATCTTCATGTAGAAAACTGATAAAGGCTTTTACAGTTACACCTAACCGTTGAGTGATGTGACAAAAATGGAGAAAACGATTCTCATTTCGCTGTTTGTGCTTTATTTTCTGCATCCTGTCAGCACGTCCAGGATTAAAATTGTAAATAACGGATACGAAGATATTCTTATCTCCTTAGACCCCAAGACATCAGCCCGGAACAGAAAGTTCGCTATCTCTAACTTGCAGGTAAGAAAAAAATGTTCATTTAAGCTAGTTTTAAAAAGTTCCCTTTCTTTTATTGACAATACATAATGCGTCGCTGTTGTTTATGAAATCAATGCACAAGTATGGTTTTTCACAATCAGTAATGCGATAAATGCGACTGCATTTAAAAATCATGAAAGTTACAAAGCAGTTAAAATCCGAAATTACTTAGGCGATTTTCGAATTAATATAAACGGGATCCTCGTGCTACATGCACACATAATATCTTAAAACAATACTATTACGGAAACAAAAAACATAGTTTTCAAAAATTAATTTATAATTTCATGCATCAACTCAAAATAACACTTCCATTTTGGATTTCTCAATAATTTTTTTAAATAGCTGCTAACTTTAGCTTTTTAGCTGATTTTATATTTTTCTTTGCCAGCAATTGAAACGTTCAGTTTCAGTACCGAATCCAGGATTCGGGTCTGGGGCTCGCCCCCAGGTCATAAAAATTTTTTATCGTTGTGATGAATGTCAAACCTCATGGCTTATGTAAACCAAAACGCTTCAACTTTACAGACTTTACACACCTGACAAAAAAAAAATCATAAAGAACACTACAATACTTTCGATAATTTCATACAAAATACAATGAAATAACTAGCCAAAAAGTATCTTCGACCGCGTCAACGCTACAAGTACAAGTGGAATGACTAGAAAAGTAAGAAAATTTTCGAGCTTGTCAATCCAGAAAGCAATGCCGTCACGTTTTTATTATTTTTTTTAATAAAAGGGAAATTAAGAACAAACAGTTGTAGTGATTTTAAATAAAATCAAGAATTCTGGTTTAGCTCAGGGGGGGGGGGGGTATAGCCCCATAGCCCCCCTGGATTAGCCACTGATTGATAAGCCATTTTGATGTAGACAGTGACTTTTCACATAGCCCTACAAGTATCACATCAGATCACGAAGTATGAATTTTAAATGGCTTTGAAGCTGAGGAATTACTACTAAGAAGAGAACGGTTCGTTGGATGGAAAAAAAACACATTAAGTTGTCTTATTATTCAGTACATTTTCTTTAAACTCTGTGTCCAATAGGGTCTCGAGAGAGATTTTCTATTCCAAAAATAGTATTTTTGAAAACTCTTTTCACAAAATATATGTATTTTTGTTTAAAGAGAATAAATATTTCCTTTGTCCAACTTTAGCTGGTCAATTTGTCATTTTTTTCCTCCCAAAATTAGAATCTAAGGTATTTACGCATTAACGCCACCGAAGCTACAGATTTGGCGGTTTTTAAGTGCCGCCAAATTTGGCGTTTTTTGTACTTACGTATTAACGCCTATTTGGCGGTTTTTAAGTGCCGCCAATTTGGCGGTTTTTGTAAACAAGATTGCTCTTTATTGGCGCATTACCGCCAATCTGTAGCCTCGGTGGCGTTAATACGTAAGTACCGAATCTAATTTTCAAAAATTCGAGAAATCCTTAATTATTTCTAAATATGTGGAAATACACAAACTAAAATTTTTGGTATTTTATGGCATATTAAGCCTAATTTATAAATATATCGATGGTTCATTCTTTCTCTGACACCAAGTCAAAGTAACAAAATATTCCTGAAGTTTTTTTGTGAATTGAACTTTACTGAAACGACCATTTCTTTCGAAACCGTCTTTTCCCATATAAAACACACGGTAATGTTTATTACCATCAGATTGTATTGTTTCTGTTTTTTCCCCACATTTTTCATTGTCTATACATACTAACTTTTCGTATCTGTAAATTAACTTGTTCCGGAAATTCGAAAACACAATCGAATACAGCAAACTTTCATTTAGGAAACTCAGAAGTTGCACATACATACATCAAGAGATACACGACTAACTATCTAAGCCAAGTTTTTCCAAATTTAACTTAGGCCTATTCTTACTTTGAAGGAAATAGGCAAATCAATTAACTAAATTTGGACGGAGGGGAAGAATATTGTAACGAGAATATAAAGAAGTTTGGCTATAGAATATACATAGTTTACAAGCTTTAAATCTATATAGTCTGTAAACAATATATTTGTCCAAGAAAAAATCTGAGGAACCTGATGAGACTATATTTTACAAAATATAGAAAATTCCATTTTTGAGAAATATATTCCAGAACTCTGGCTGTATCCGGATTGCAATGAACACTGATTATATATCATATTTCCCGGAAAATAAGATGTTACCTTTTGTCTATAAGATGCCTTTTAAATCAATCGCTATTATGACTTAATTAGCCGCCTTCTGCGACCAGCTTGATCCCCCGAAATCAAATTTGAACTGAATCTTCTACGTATAATTTAATATTCATGGTTCCCTTAACAAAATAGTTTTAAACTACAAATTGCTATAAACATTTAACCCGCCTTCTTTTCGTAGCCTTGCACTTGTTCTGTTCCTTGTCTTTATTAACGTAAAATACGCATTTGATTTCAACATTAAATTGGAGTGACACTTTTACGTCCAGCAGCATGCTAATTGGCTTAAAGCACGCTGATAAAAAGAATTAAAACATAGCAACGATAATCTCTCAGTTTACTGGATTATTTCATTACCATCTGGAGGACTTCATTTACATATTTCACAGAAAAATTGATCAAATAAAAGAAGAAAGTAAAATCCAGTTAGATATTTTCTTAGCTTTCAACAATAAAAGAAAAATACGCAATTCAATACTTGCTTTAAACAATGAAAACGGTTTGAAATGCTTTGCAACAATGAAAATTATTGTTGTAGATCATGGCAAAAAATATTTTTTTAAATTTATTAAAATTAGAGAAAAAAATAGTACGGCAACTTAATTGATATCATTGAAAAGATATATATATATATATATATATATATCTATATATAGATATATATGTATTTGTATTTGTGTATATATATATATGTGTGTGTGTGTAATAATCTCACTTAATTTTATTCCAAATTCTAATATTATATTTTTTTAAATCTTAATGTATTCCAAAATCACTTTTCTAAAACTCCAGTTTCGTTCTTTTCCCGCACTGGAGGTATATTAAATCTCTCGCTTTGGCATATTTATTACTAAAAGAATATTTTAATCGTTTCCACGCGCACACAAATCGCGAAAGCGGCGACTTATTGCCGCCGTCCATTTTCCTTAAAACACTTACGTAAATATACTAAAAATAGTTATTATTCCCTTCACTTTGATCACGTGTCTATCTGTTAAATCCCTACCTGAGAAAAAGCAGGGATCTTCTGTTCACTTTTGGCTTAAAACTTAAGCGAAGATGTACGTACATTTCGTCACTCTCCGATAATAAAAAGAAATTAGAATTACTCGGCCTGTGTTTTTTTTTAGCAACTACAATTTCGAATACATTTTATATATATATATTAAATTTTCAGATGGTGTAAAAATTATTTTTGAGCTGTAATATATTTGGGAGTTATTAAGCAAAAACGAGAATATTTCGCTTAATTTTTAATTAATTAAAATTTCAAAAAAGGGCTCCGAGGTGCACATTCCCACCCTCCAAAATATGTTTGTGCCAAATTTCGTTGCTTTAAGTCTAGCGGTCTGTCCTGTAGAGCGCCAACAAACGGACTAAGGAATTTAATTATTTTCCAGAATATCTTCGAAGATGCATCATCCATCCTAACAACATCGACCAAAGGCAGGGCTTACTTCCGCTCTGTCACCTTCCTTATTCCCAGATCATGGGGCGGGATCCGAACCTGGTACTCTCGCGCAGACAACAGCACTTCCTTCGAAGACGCGGGGGCTGCACTCGACAGAAGAAATGCCGACATCGTGGTGACATCCTCAAAGACAAACGATTTTTCGTACACCCTCCACCAGGGAGGATGCGGAAGACGAGCCCTGCGGATCTACCTGCCTGAAAACCACCTCTTAGACAGTCGGCGTCGATTGAATGGTAACCTTTTGCTTTTCTTCGTTTCAGTAAATTCTTAACAACATTGCGATGATTCTAGGCGTGGGCGGCTGTGTCGTGTTCAGTAAAACCCGTGATTATATATAAAATATCGATACGTCAGGATTTATAGACAGATAATGTTTTATAGATGGGTCAAATGGTTAAAAATGTTACGCACACCGTTACGGATGTTACCGTTACCGGTGTTAAAATGTGGACATCCTGTATATAGAGTTTTCGAAAAGAAATTTTAAATGACTTTGGACGTACGCAAATTGCCAGATAAATGCGAGTCGTTTCTTATCCAGAATAAGTCCAGGTTTAAATTTAAAACAGGCTTGGATTTTGGCATCTTCACCAATTTGTTTACAGTGGAACATCAGTAACCCTAATTAAAAAGAGATCGGGGCGATTCGGATACGCGGAAATTTGGATGATAGGATATATCTCAAAAACTAAGTGATAAAAGACCTCGGACGTGGAAAAAACAACCTTAATCATAAAATTAAGTTTAACAAACATAGACAACAGAAAAATGTATTGTAAAGCAACTGATTCGGAAACCTTCTGTGCTTTTGCGCATGCGCCGGGCGGAGTTATTTTCATCAAAATAGGGGGACAGTGAAGAATGGAAGGGTGATGTTTACATTTCACTGAGCGTGATCTAACAAAGAACTCCGGAAATGCGCTCATATGACTCATTGCCTGACACCCCTTTCCGGTGTAAAATCGTCCAAAAGTGGTAGTCTCGGAATCCGTTGCTGAACAGTAAATATTCTGAGATTTACATTAAAGAAGAAACTACAATTTAAATAATGTGTGAAGGTTCATACGTATGCATTAAAATTATTTTCGACTGGTAAAGGTATTTCAGTTGCTTAAAACAACCTCTTTAAGTTGAAAAATGACGCGTCAAGGCTACTGACCGCTCACTCTCTATTATTTTCCCAATTTTGATATTTTCTTCCAAAATCAATTCAAATTATTCGAAATTCGTATATTTGTGCTTCGTATAAACGGTGTTCTACTGTTGTGTCAAAAATATATTTTGCCGTTATTCTTTTGAATTTCTTCTTCTAAAAATGTTCAAAACTGCATTTAATAAGTCAATATTGCTGTAGAAGTTAAATTATCATTTCGACATATATTGTATTTCATATTTTGATGTTGGTATTTGTTTCCAATTCGAATTTCGAATCACCTTGTTCTATCCGCCATTTTTAAGGTAGAGATTTCGTCCGTCTGTGGGCCGAGTTCCGGTATGGAATATTCCCAGAAGGTGGTTTCCGAGGCGACGAGAAATATCCGGAACAATTCTCAGCTCCTGACGAAGATGCCGGCAGAAAAACCGGATGCAGGAGTGAGCCAAAAAGGTGAGAGCGAATTTAAAGTAAAAGAGTTACAGCATCTGTTTCTTTTTTTAAAAATCATGCTGAGGCGCATACATATTGCACATCTGAAGTGTGAGCTAATCCAGCACCAAACATTTTCTCTCAAGCGGGACATTCACAAGGACATCGTTCCACTCCATTTGGAGCGCATCGTGCCAAAACCCGTCTTCAATGCGAATATCCGATGAGAATTGGACCGTTGTGGACGAAAGAAATTGGAAATCCAGCGTCTTTCGTTTTCCATTTGGGGCATTCGGTCAAAAAGCTGAAATACGATCCACGAGAAGGGGAGCTAGCCTCTCTCACAAAAGCGAAAACTACCCTTGGGAGATTGGTTTAGGGGTCTTGTTTTGAAGTCGGGAGTAGGAGTAGGCTGGGATCGCAGCAACCGGTAGTGGGTTTTGGAGCTTTCATGAATGATCCACCTAAATGGATGAACTGAAAATTGGAACCGTCTTCAGCAAAGCAATCCATATGGACTGGACCGATTTTCTCGTGAATACCCGGCTTTAAGTGTGTTAGTCTGAGTCGGACCCGTTAAGCCGGTCATTCTGGACGTTTTGAAGCCATGAAAATGCCACGGTGGCACTCCGTGCCATTTCATTATTTTAGCCCTTCCATTTAGGAAGGTCCTCCACGACCGTTCCAGGCCACGCAAATCCATCCACCACCAGATACTAAGATTTCCGGGATATACCCCCAATCCTCTTCCCGTGTACTTATTCCCTCCGCTCTTTATGGGCCGGCTGTTGAATTGGAGCGACGGATGTTGGAACGAGCTGTGTATCCAACCTTCCGTTCCACACCACGCCGAGTTTGACCGGTTTTTCATATTGACGATCGGTTTTGGCGTGGAGCTGTCCAATTCTCGTGGCGTGGGGCGGTCGCGAATGAGCCTTCTAGAAATGATTCAACACATAAAGTGTTGCTGCGAAACCCTTCTGTCTTCGTATGTTTTAAGCACTATCTTATGTACAATTTAGAATAGTAAATAATTTAGCGTAACAAAACGCACTCTCTTATGTACAGTTTAGAATAGTGAGTAATTTTGCGTAACAAAACGCACTATCCGATGTACAGTTTAGAATAGTGAGTAATTTTGCGTAACAAAACGCACTATCTGATGTACAGTTTAGAATAGTGAATAATTTTGCGTAACAAAGCGCACTCTCTTATGTGCAGTTTAGAATAGTGAGTAATTTTGAGGAAAAAAACGCACTCTCTTATGTGC
>BGPR01005195.1:0-74059 GCA_013235015.1 Araneus ventricosus | reverse complement strand
TTTTTTTCAGCATAAGCGTAATAACTTGTTGAAGTTTACAGCTGATTTTCGCTTTTTTTTCAGGTCCGTCATCTGATTGCTGTGGATCCGTCTTCTTGTCCAGTCAGCTGACTCTTGCTGGTCGATTTGAGCGAGAGGCAGGGCCAGCCACATTCCAAGTGACCACTCTTTCTGACCTTGATGACGTTTATCCCCCTTCCCAAGTGACAGATCTTCGCATTATTAAACCTTACGACAAGATAGTGTCCTTGAAGTGGACAGCTGTAGGTGACGATTTTGATACAGGAATCCGTAAGTGAAGACAAACATTCAACTATTTTGAATATAAAAATGCGAAACCTAGCACCTTTTCATTGTTTTCCCATTATATAACTCCACCGGAAGAATTTGTATTTAAGCTTTTTTGACAACTGAAAAATTAGCTCTAAGTAACGATGAACATTAAAATGTACCGGTCGCAGGACTGGGGAAACATCCGACAATCAATAACGCATATTATTAAACCCCCGAAAGGGCGCAGTGAACCCAAATCCAATAACATGTACAAACATTAAAAGATAATATCATCCCAAAATAATTCAAATCCGCACTACATTGTATTCTTTTCTTTTCAGCTACAAAATACGAACTGAAGTTGTTCCGCAACAGATCTTTGATTCGAACCCGCTTCTCGAATTCCGAGCTCTACACAGAGATCGTCGAAACTGATCCCGAGTCCGAATATGGAGTGACTCTTCACCACGTCATGGACATCCCAAAGCTCGAGCACGGCATCTACTACTTGGGCATTCGAGCTGTGGACGAGGTTGAGAACGCGGGTGAACCATCGAATGCCGTTGCTCTCTTGGTGGAAGGAAGAAGAACTGTTATTCAGTGCACGGATGAAGAGCCATCGGCTGAAAAGCTTACTTCTGGAAATAGTGCCAGTCGAAACGTTCTTTCAATTGTTCTAATGTTTCTTCTATTCTGTATTCATCTGTAAGAAGATTATTCAAATTGCAGTCGTTGGAACTTGGCTAATTAGAAGCTGGCGAGTTCATATTAAAAAAATGATTTATCCCAAAATTCGAATTAAGAAAAACTGTGTCTAAAAACATCGCAGCAAGGGAAAGTAACAATTTTGGAACTAAACCTTATATTCCAGATTTATTTTTATTATGTAAGAGTTATAATAAACAATGTATGAATAATAAATAAATGGTATGTAATTTTAAAAGTGATTTTAATAATTTTAAAAATAATAAATTTCAGGAAATAAGTAATTTAATCAAATAAACAGTGCACAATATTTTGAATACAATTATACAATAAAACTTTGAAATAATCAATACAATTCGCAACTTTAGCGTTCAAAGATTTTTTTAAGAAAGAGAGAATTTTTTATTTCCTATTTGCTTTCATACATTGAACAGAAATAAAATCCTCGAGTGAATTTAGGGCCTTTAAAGTATTCACTGAAGACCACTGTGGACACAAGGTATGGACTCTTTGATTAATGAAAACAATTCAGAAATAAAAAGTTCTAGTTTTGACATAGAATTAACCATAATAAATTCGAAATATAGACGATATTGTGACACTCTGTTAATAGGAAATTCAACTAACCGGAGAGAAAATTTCCAATTCCCGATGAATTCGAGTGAAAGTTTCATATGAGCCTAGTTGCACATTGGTTTTAATGCGCAACTATGTTAATTGCTGTCTTCACAATGAATAACATTTACTAAGCTTTTAAAAAATTCGAGGAAGAGAAAATCTTAGATTTTTTTTTGGGGGGGGAGGGGTTAGCGAGGTCTTCTGTTCATAGAACTACTAGTTATCATCTGATGTCTAGATTATCTTTTACTGGAGAACGCCTGCTCATAGGATGTCCCAAAAGGTCGCTCCATACTTTAAGAATAGGTCAGGTAAACATACAGCATTACAAGTCGCATGCGGCATTAGAGATACGATAATGGCAAGTAAAACGCAGTATCCAGAACAAACAAGGAAGATATACTCGCTTCGCATGTTATTATTCAAACAGCTGTGTTGTTCTGCTATTGTAAATTTGTATTCTATTAAACCTTTGTTTTAAAAACTTTATCTGGTGTATCCTTTTTCTTATTTAATTCACATAAAATTACTGAACAAATTCTATTAGACTATCTTTGAAAATAATGACTTCAGATACTTAAATACAGAACATATCTTCAAGATTTTAAGTACCCTTGAAGCTATAAACAAATTATATCGTGTTTTATTTATGCTTTAATTAATCTGTGTTTAAAATCGGAGCAATACACCTAAACTTTTGAATCCTGTATGGAATGATAGAGAATTATTTTTTATCGGATTTTTAAATTTTTATAATAAAAATATGCATAAATTAAAGAAAAGAAATATCCAATCAAAAATCTGTTAGTTTATTTAAAAAGTTGTTTAGGAACAATTTAGTCTATGCATTATTTATAGCTGAGGAATATAGCTGAAATTTTGTAGTAGTTTTATTCACCATGTTAATAATTCATCAGTTATAGTAACATAGATGGCAGCCCTAGACAGCTTTTCAGCAAAATGACCGCTATCTATGTGGAGCAATATCTTGTGGCTGGGGTAGGGTACTATGCATTATAACGCGCATTCATTCCTGTACAATCGAGGAGTATACTTGGAATCATATTTTGCCGACAGATAAAATCTCTGAAGTCCTAATGCGTTTAAGTCCAAATAAGTTCAAAAAATAATTAAAAAGAAATAAGGACAGAATTAATAAGTCGTTATTTTTATTGCTGTCAAACAAAAATTCAATTCTAAAAATAATAAACACTTCAGAACTATTTCTCTGTCTATTTATTTGAAAAATTTGGATATTATAATTATTAGATATTATAATATATATATATATATATTTCTTGTTTATCTGAAACTATTTTGTAGCCGTTTCCTCTGAACAAAATATATTTACTTTAATCGAAGATGAATCAAGTCAGCGCAATCGTCGTTGAGTGTGGTGATGAAGTGTGTGTATAGAAATCTACGATAAAAGGATGTGATATGCGAAATTAAGCGCAATTATCTAAGCGAAGACTAAATTGTTTATAAAGTCATTGCTCAATTTTTGACATCAACAAAAGGATGCATCATTATAGTTTACTCATTAAGATATTGACAAAGGTTTAGTGTTAAATCATTACTTCGGTGTTTGAGAATATTTAAGGAGAGAGGAACTGCGATGAATAAGGAAAGAAGTGAAGTTTGAAAATATGCAAATAGTATTATATAAAGGGATATTTGTCATCCTGTATCTTCAGAGCTTTAATACGTTATGATAGTATAGAGAAATATTAATGGCAAACTCAGAATAAATTTGTGATGCGTTAAAATCCAATCCTTTCCTTTGCAAGACTAACCAATTTACTCTACAGAAAATTCATTCAATACCCGTAAATCATTTCACACTACTTTTACAGGCTAGTTGACGCAGATCTCACCAATTCATCCATTCCCAAAGAATCCACACCACACAAAAATGAAGAAAAACCATTCTTCCCCCCTCCCCCTCAAAACGGAGAAGGGCCGACGCTGAAGAAAGAAAATGCGAGCATTTCTTGGAAGGGGAAGTATTCCCTTTCTGTTATCGTTCCTGAGCTCGCGTTTGCCACAGAGAGCCAAACTTTGTTCCGGATTGAGACCTCTGATTCTCCTTTGACCGATTGAAATGAAATTTGAACACAGATCTATAATTAATATTAGCAACCGTCATACCAATTTTTATTTATCTAAGCCAAAAGGGTTTATGAGACATAATTTTCACAAGTATGCGATTATACAGACCGTCAGACAGTCAACCCTTTGACGGATTGGGTCCAAACTTTGATACGGACCTACATTCATGATGATAAAACTGCTTATACCTGCTTCTGAAAAGCAAAAGCTTAATGAATATCGTAACGTTTTAATCCCTTCCTGATTTCCTAAGTTTTGCGAGGGTGTTGCTAGATCAGGTGTCGTCCTCGTCATCTGACCGCGGTTTGAAATATCATCGTCCATTCTGAAACAGCCCTCGTGTTCGTTCGAATCGGGACGTTAATATAGCTAAACCAAAACTGTGTGAGTTCATGACTTCATTCGATTTCTAATGCTGAACTCATTAATTCCGAGCAAGGGACGCTTCTGAAAATGCACCGTGAACTCACGGGAATTATTTTTTTAAATTATATTTTGCAAAAAAGTATTTTTAAGAATTTGTTTCTTTTCTGTTCAGTCGATGGCAGCACATATGAAGGGTTCGGTGGATAATGCAACCTTTTTCTTAGGGTATAACTCAAGGTCATGAGAAAAGGGGTCGGACATGACAATGAAGAGAGATTTTCTGAGCAATGGCGTACGAAGAATGAAGAATGGACATGTAATTTTTTTTTTAAATCCCTTCATCATATTTGCCGATATGTAGAATTTGCAATGAAACATATACTGCAATAAGATATTTATGTAGGTACAGATTAATTTATAACTGTCTATAAATATGATAATAAGCTCTAATATTTAAATGCAATATGTTAGAAAAACTGTTTAGAATTGTATTGGTTCAATTTTTATTTAAATATATATTTTCTTGACTTTATCGCGATAATTTTATCATTCGCTTCTTTGAAATTAATCTATAAAACGTCTCTTTTTTAAGCTTAGAAATGCTACGTTGACAAAACAAATGTTCATTTTTTGCATTCTGTTTTGAGTATTAGTGTGTGCAAGATATCTTTTCGTACTAAATCGAGAGTGCTCTACAACTTTCGAATTGACTTTTTTCTCGTATCTTCCACCAATTACGAGATGGGACCACTAATTCCAAAATTTGCCAATAGATGGCGTTGTCTCATGGAGTAGCATTTTTACTATAGCTAGACACCAACTTAATGGCCTAAGCTGTCACCGTTTAGAAGTTAAGGGGGTGTAACGGATATAAGTGGGAACCCAGTAATACTTATTTTTCAACAATCTGAAAAGAACTTTCAATGAATATATGATTTGTTCCCACTTTCTAGTATGGCCACGAAGGATTAAATCATTGTCATAAGCCACCAATAACAAGATGGGTGCTCATGCAAACACTCCAATCAACTTGATCATTTGGGATGCCATGCAGGTGACTTCTGTACCGACCATATCAGAAAGTTATTTCACACACCAAACTATACAAAAGAATGCTTTATTAAGACAATTAAGTTACAACTTCATTATTTACAAAGTTTTCCTTTATCACATCCGGGCCTTATCAGTCCTTTAATCAGATCGGGATCCTTATCGGTCCTTTAATCAGACCCTGATTCATTATCAGAAGCACCTTCATCAATTTCCATCTGGAAAAAAAAATATATTTATAAGTTATGGAAAGGGTTATAAAACCCCACAAGTAATTATTATAAAGAAGAATTTTTATAAGTTCTTTTATACATTATATATTTCACCGAATTTAAATTTGCAATTCTCTCCAATAAAGCTTTGTCTGCCAACTTGTGTATGTATTAATGCATTCACAC
Organism: Araneus ventricosus; assembly: GCA_013235015.1. NCBI lineage: Eukaryota > Metazoa > Arthropoda > Arachnida > Araneae > Araneidae > Araneus > Araneus ventricosus. Next base: position 68,537 of record BGPR01005195.1, on the reverse strand, counting down.
AATGCTGAAGCAGGAAGAAAAGCTTCAATATATATTTTCAATACAAATTCTTAGAGATCATAAAATTTTAATTTCTGAACATTTAGAAAACAAGAACATGGGGGGGGGGGGGGGGGAGAACATGACATTTTTTTACAGTTTAAGTTAACATTTATCTCTATACTGAGGTGAACATCTTACATAAATATAGCTTAGTTTTTTTAAAAAAGTTTTTAGCTGAATTTTTCAAAAAATGCAGTTTTCTAACACGAGATCAGCACTATTAAGAATTATTTTTGGAATATCAGAAAAAATGTAAATGCAATTTCAAAAATACCATTTTGAGATAATTTGAATTAAAGGAAAAATTTTGTGTTACATTAATCTGTTTACATTTTTTAAAACTTTAATTTAACTTACTTCTAATATGAACATGAGCAAAAGACTTGTATCGTTAAGAAGGTCTTGAAATGGAGATTTCAAATACATAAAAACCAAATTTTTGAGAGTATATAGGGTACCGACTCCCAAGTTTTCTACCTCTAATGATTTATTTACACTCGACCCTCGTTCTACTGTAGCTTGTCCATGTGATAAAATCATAAGAATTTTGACAATCGAATTTTGTTTTAAAAGGAAAACAAGCACTTTCTAAAGACCAACGACGAAAAATAAGTACTTCCAAGGGCTTTTAGAAATGGCAGGTTAAAATAAGCACTTTCTAAGACCCGTGGGAACCCTTTATAAACAAATGACATTATTAGCATTGATGATGATAGCAAAACGATAGCACAATCTACATGTGAATAAATGTAAATTTAAGGAGCATAAAAAAAAAAAATTATGTTCTGAAAGTAAGTGTTAATGCATATATCTCTATCACGGCAAATATTAATGTATGACCCAGACATGTTTTTAGGGAAAATATGATATTTTAACTCTTTCCAAGACCGTGGGAAGTATACTTCGCACCAAATTTTTCAATGAAACAAAGACCAGACATTCCAAATTCTTATTTCAAACCTTAATGAATAGTTCTTTTGGCATTTATTCATGAAAATATGGCCAAAAACGTTCAAAATTTGCCTAATTTTTTAATAATTAAAATTTGAATAAAAAAAAAAGGCTCCGAGGCGCACGTTCCCATCCTCTAAAGTATACCTGTACCAAATTTGGTAGCTCTAAGTTCAACGGTTTGTTCTGTAAACCGCCAACAGACTTTCTCTTCTATTATTAGTTGAGAAACTAGAAAAAAATTGTCCTTAAAGGCTTAATAAATTTAAAAGCTTTCAGTTAACCACTCAAATAGTTGGAAGATCCAACTTTTCAGACATTCTTTATCTTGCCATGTTTTGAAGTCTCATTTTAATATCCTGTAGGTTAAGGGATAAAAATAACTGGTTCACCTTATCATCATCCGAGTCCGACTCCTTCTTTTTCTTCAGTGGTTTGTCTTCACTGTCTGAACTGTCAGCACTGCTACTGATGTATTCCTTGCTTTTGAAAGCACCTGGAGATTTAGTTGGAGACTTGACAGACTGGGATGATTTTTTGTCCTTGTCCTTCTTGGGAGTTTTTTGTTCTTTGCTCTTTTCCTCCTTCGCTCTACAGAAACAAAATAATTTTAATAAATTAGGACTATAAAGAAAATTCTATATTAAATCATCTACACATTCCCCTCCCCCCCCAAAAAAAACTATAGAAAATGGGAAAGTTGTGCGTATTTCGTCCACTTTCTACAACACATGTAAATAGACAATCTAACGAGTCAATTTATTTGCACTTACGCTTTTCCTCCACCACTTTCTTTATATTCAGCCATTGCTACCTCATACCGCTTTTTGAGCTCAACCGCTTTCTCTTCCCATTTCTAAAACACAGAAAACATTTATGTTTAAATTAACTTTTTTCAACACAGTGCACACACACACAAAAAGACTTATCAGAAAATCTCTTACAGTTTTGTCCGTCACTTCCTTCCACATTTCTCCAGCTTTTTTGGTGATCTCGGTTATGGATATCCCGGGATTATCCTTCTTAATTTTTTCCCTCATATCCCCCAAAAACAAAAAGTATGCCGAAGGAGGCCGTTTCGGCTTGTTCTCATCCTTCTCCTTCTTTTGCCTTTTCTTTCGCATTCCAGGCTCTTTCTGTAATAGTAAAAAAATACACAAATTAATATACCAAACTGAAAATAATCCTAAACTGCGAGAAGCATATTCAAAATTTTAAGCATGAACACCACATACCAAATGTACTCAAATATTTATCAAATTCTGTGCAGATCTTGAACATATTTTTACAAAGCTATAAAGTTGTTTCCCTCTTGGCGACAAAAGGAATTTTCTAGAAGGACTTCGAACTTTCAACCTATTTCTACTAGCTTCATGAACTTTCTGGAGATTACGTCACTTCCTGTCGAGACAGTATAAAAGGCAAGCTCTCGAGCCAAACAGTTGTTGGATTTTGATCAGCAAGCAAGATGGTGAGCTAACAAGAAACCTTTGAGCGCTGTGTTGAGACTTATTGGTAGTCTCTGTTGTGAATTTTAAATAATGGGCAATTAATACGGAGGAAATTTAGAATCTTTTTTATTGGTGAAACATAGTACACATTTATTAAAAGAAATGTTAAAAATTGAAAATCAAAATCGTTTTCCAGGAGCGTATGAACACTGTGGACGTCGTCCACATGACTCCAGGAAGCCATATCGAACACTTATAATGTCATAGAATAAAAATATTTGAGCTGTCCTTTCCCTCAAATTTGTTCTGGTGAGTATTTGTTTATAATTGACTTTATTCTAGTACGTTACAATAAATACGAAGATCGTGTCGTTAAATACTATGACTTAATAATTTTGGATACCATCAAGTTTTATAAAAATGAAAAGTTCAAATTCTTATACATAATTCTGAGTCATTACACACTTACCACAGTCTTAGCACTTTTGGACTTTTTAACTTCCTTTGGCTTCTTCTCTTTAACTTTCTTGGGAGCCGCTTCCGCTTCCGAATCACCGGAACTTTTGTCGGATCCTTCGTAATCCTCGTCACTGTCTGAGCTGGTTGGTGGATTGCTGTCGTATCTATCGAGGGACGGGCGAGAATACAAAGTTTAGTATACACTTCGTCAAAGCTAGAAAAATCTTAAATATCAAAGACAAAAAATCAGTTTATGAATCTTGACTTCAGATGTGTTTGGAAGTTTTTAATAATTTGGAATATAGTAAAATCATTGATTTAACATATCTCTGATTTACTGGACAAATGTATGACAAGGTTGAAGAATCTTGTCTGGTCCTAAACTATGAAAATCGACCCTTTGAGTGCTTATCTCGAGGGGAAGAAGTAAGTATTTTCTGTTGCACCTGTGATTTCTGCAAGCTAGTGTGTTTACTTAGTATTATTATAGCGTTGAATCATATCATACAGTCCAACCTCGAAAATCCTGACAAGTTTATTCATTTGTTTAAAATCGATAACAATGACATAGAGGAAGTCGTGTGTTGCGACGATGAATTGGCCGTTGTCAATCACATGACTGGCGATGAAATAAAAAAATGCTGTTCTAAAAAGTGACCACAATAAAACTGAATGCGACGGCAATAGTGAGGAAGGAAGCTTCAATAGATGAAAAATCAGTTGCAGTGGACGATTTACTTACTCCTCAGCAACTTCACTTCCGCTCTCTTCAGGCGCAAAGGACTCATCAGACGATTCTTCGTCAGTGGAACCGCCACCTACTTCGCGTTCTCGGCCTTCAGCTTTAACACGTTGCAAGTATGCATCAGGTTCATCTTCCTCATCAGAATCCACCAAATCTTCTTTGTATGTTGGCTTCTCTTTTGTAGTCTACAAAAATAAGAAAAAGTATTAATGTAGGAGAAAACACAAGACTCAACTGAATTCCAAATCAATTCAACCAAAAAATGTAAATTGACCGAAAAATTATGTTTCCCTCTGGAAAGCAAATTTCAATGAAATAAAAAATATACTGATAATATGCACAATAAAAAAACATAACTGCTGTATAACAATAAGCAACCATATATAAAAAAGATTTTCAATAAATCTCAAACACAACTTCTGGAACCCGAGTTTCTAAAGTTTAACTCCGGAACCATCTTATGTCTACTGCTGATGATTTAGCAATTTTCCATTGAATAGCTGTAGTTTCAACAATATAATTCTTTGTTTGTGTAATAAATAAATAAAGATACAAAACAGGACAAAAAAAGTGTGGATATACAAAATCAAAAGTGACTGAACACAAGAAAAGTCTAGTTATTAGTAGGGATGTAATGAATAGTGATTTGGATGAATAGCCGAATATTAGGCCAAATTTCAGACCCAATGCCGAATATTCGGAGGCCAAATACCTAACTTTTGAAAATTAAGATCATACAAAGAAAGCCAATAAATAAATAAAAATAAATTCAGAGTTAATCGAATATAACCAAAAACAAACAAGGAATCCATTCTAGTCCACTTTTTCAAGGGCTAAGAACTATACGAAATGGATTCAAAATAATAATTGGGAAATTTTTCTGTAAGAAGCCATTACGCCAAACATAGCTTCTCATAGCCTGAAATTTTCCCAAACAAAGGACAACGGAGATCTGAACATCAAAAAACAGTTTACTTTTGATTTCAATAAAATACTGCTCCAATTTTAATTGAAAAAATATATTCTTTTATTTGCATATTTAAAAAATATCAACACCTTGATTCATTTCTAGTAATATTCTAAATATCTTAATTCCAATAATACAATGTGATGAACTCTCTTCACTTTGGACTTGCCAAACAAAAGAAAATTCAGTGGATAAATTCAAGTCATTAGAAGTAAATTCGTATTTTTATAAAAATTTCTAATACCTAGGATAGAATGTCTACTTAATTGGTGATAAAAAATAAGGAAAATTTTTTCAAGATTGACAAATTTAGTAAGAAAATATCTTTCAACTCCTGGAATTGCATTATATAACTGCACACTTATTTTCTGAAGTTCGTAATATATATGTATGAAACCAAACAGAACAGACCTTCTCCTGAAAATGATGAAGAATTATTGTTCTTGCAGCATAATTTCAGGCTTTACAATTATAAATGATACACAACATCATTAAATACACTTATGTACAATGTACATTAAAACTGGGCACATGATAAGACATTTTTTAATAAATGCACCGAATAGTAATTCTGCAATATTCTTTATGAAATATATTTAAAACCACATTTAAAAAAATTATTATCCCGAATATCCGTTTAGTATTCGGCAAAAGGGCCGACCAATAACTTGCCGAATATTCGTTACATCCCTAGTTATTAGCTGAAAATAAAACAGCACTAACTCATGATTATTAAACAGAATATACATTACCAAGCCCAAGTTACAATTCTTGATGCGCAGTTTCTTGGAATTAACAAAATCAAATAGGCGTCCATATTCTTCTCTGTAATTTAGAAAGAAAAAAAAAATCATTGCAGATTAATCCAGTCTCAATCATAAATTCCATAAATCATATCAATAACAGAGAGGAGAAGACAGTTAAAAATGCATCGAACTTAGAAAATATGATCAACGGTATTTTTTCATTAAGCAAAACCTGGCACAAAACACTTTTTATTTTATACGAATTAAGAACGTTCAGAGTATTATATGGTGCAGTAGCTTCAGTTTTTAATTTATTTCACAAAAGGATCCACAGAGCGACCAGTATTAGATATTTTATTAAAAGATTCTGTTGAAATGTTACAGCTATAAAGCAAAAATAACATGTTTATATCTTAATGGAATTTCAAAATTTTTTATTATGAATTTTATAATTGAAATTAAAATGGAACAAAGAAAATACTTGGCTTTTTTCCTCTTTTAACGAAACCTTTATTTCAAAGCGCAGACATGACACAGGCTTGGAACAAAAAAAGCTGAACTTCATAAATACGGTATCGTGTCAAACGTAAACACCGACAAGTAAAGTAAGTATTATTAATTGAACAATAAATGAATAAATTTAAACAAAAAGTGATTGAGATATTAAAAATATTGTAGAATTATTACTTAAAAGAAAATTGTCCAAACGTGTCATGTCCGTGTTGATAGACAAACGTCAGGGAACGAAAACTAACAAAAATGAAATCGAAATAACAAACAAAAACGAAGAAAAGAATGTTAAACAGAACGCGAAAAAAAAATGGCTTCAGCGATCTTCTTTTCTCACGAAATTTGGATCGGAAGAAATTAGTGGATAATTTTCTTTCATCCAATCAAAATTTGGAATGAATTGTGATTGGATAAAATGAAAGGTGATTGGGCGAAACGTGAAATAAAAGAAAACAATCTTTTCAGGTATTCCTCCCAATGTTAAACTTTGACCCCAAAGCGCGGCAAAACGCCGATACATAACTTCCGGTAGGATTACGCAATATCTAATGAATTCAAAACTCTTTCGCTTCAGAGCCATAAGCAAAATTTTCACATGGCGCACAACTTTTGTTTGTGTGAGCAGCCCCCCCCCCAACACATTAAACAAAATTTTAATGCAGATTTGCATCAATCCCAAGAATGATTAAATTCGATGCCGAAAAAGCGGAAATGTGTCATGTCTGAAAGTGACAACACTGACTTTATAATAATTCTTCTGATCTAAATCAGATCAGATGCACGAGGTCGTTCGCCCTCATCACCTCTAATACGAAATCCGGTCGCTTAAGCAGGTCATCATACACCAAGGCAACGCAGTCAAGCAGATGTTGCGGAGAGGCCACAATCATGTTGCACTTTGTGCAGATATTGAACTTCTTATCACTACGAGAGAATCTGGGGTTTTTTAAGTGACCGGAAGTTAAGCGAGCCAAAGCTGTTTGGTCTTTCCTATCCCCCTTAAAATGTATAGTAGCACCCAGGGCCTTCACTACGATACCACGAACGAGCTGGCGGATGCCTCCAAGGAATGTCAACAAAGGCCTTTCTTCTCGAGTATAACTCAAGGTAGGTCGAGGGTTCTACATAGGCCTGAGGCATGATAGTACCTTCTTTAGCAAGACTATCAGCAATATCGTTATATTTTAAATTTACATGTGATGGTATCCATTGTAGATGAAGAACACAAGAATTGCACAGGGTCCTGAGTTCGTTAAAGATATCCATTCCCCTCCGGTCACTAACATCTCTCCAATTATCAAGATATTGGACAACAATTCGGCTGTCCGAGAGAATCCATATCTCACCGAATAGTTGACATTCCAGAACAAAGTCTAAAGCCATACCAATGGTGATCATTTCGGAGCGGAAAACTCAGCATTTCTTCATTTAACCCCTTAACTGCCGCCGGCGTATGTATATACACGCCTCACTCAACCGATGCGTTAACTGCCGCCGGCGTATATATGCGCCTTTCCGAAGTACGATCCTTTGCATTGCGCTGCTACAAAGAAAACTGCTCCCACGGCCTTGGAATGCCATAAAATGACCTCGACAATGTTTGAAACGGATTTTCTTATTTCAGAGAAGAGGGGTAGGGTATTGGTAAAGGGCATGTTTCTGAAACGGTGAAAGTCATAGCTGTGCAGTTTTTGCTTCTGTTTGAGTAGGTCGTGCTATTTTTTTATTCTTCTTTTGCTTCCGTTTTCGTCTATTCTGCGAAACAGAATATCTTTTTCCGAAAATGTCTGACAGTGATTTAGATGGCTATTTTCCGTCATCGTCAGGATCAGAAACGTCGGAATATGATGCTTTGTGCTGGGGATGGTTGGAGGGGGAGGGATATGAAAGTATGGGGTACTAAAAAAGGATTAATCGAGGGGTATCGAAGGGGGGAAAAATAGATTCAGAACCATTTGCCTGGGATGTGCCCATGTCACGAATATGGGAGAGAGATGCAACGGTAAGGACAACAAAAAAGTTGTACCGTGTAGGATCAAGTGGCATTGGGGAGTGAATTGTGCAAGATTTCGTCGGCAGTTAAGGGGTTAAGAGAAGCCTCTCCCCCCCCCGACCATACTTAACAAAAACCCCACTTCCTGTATGCCCAATTTCATTCTTGCTGCCATCAGTGTAAATCAGAGTAGCTTCAATAATAATAATATGAGAAGGATAACTACTATAAATATTCCTTAGAGGACTAGTACAAATGTCCCTTTACACAATCCACTGATGCATCAAATCACTATGCATCAAAAATAATCAATTCATACAGAAACAAAATATAAACTTAAGCTTTATACAGTGTCGCAAGGCTAAATGAAGCATGGAGTATACCTTTTTCTGCCTTTATTTTATTTTGAGGGGTTCACAAAATCTGTGTCACCTTCACCTGTCCTATCCTTGTTACATCACTGGTTTCATCGATATCAAATACATGTTCACATATCATATCAAATGCATGTTCACAAGTCATAACATATCATAAATAAAAATGTCTTACTTTTCAATACTGCTGAATGTATGAACCAAACCCGATTTAATTTCTATTTCAAAATCAAACGATCTTGTACTTCCACCACTTCTGGCAAAGTTCACATAGGCTATTTCATCAAATCTAATATGCACTGGTGGCTTGTGAACATATATCAAGCCACGTTCTAATGGATAAAGTAAACCATTTCCAGCACGGTACGAGCAAGTAATAGCTTGAGTTCCACTATGCCTGAAAAACACAGAGAAAAATTTAGAATTTTATAATGAATCAGGATATCCGATTTAGAATAAACCCAGAACTCCAAATGGTCCTACCCTTTGAAAGAACCAGGAACTGTTATCTTCCTTTGAACAATAGCTTTCATAACTCTGCTAATGACTTCAAAAGTTGGTCCAGACATTTCTTTCTGAAGTTTATCTTCATATTTTTCTTTGATGTCTTCTCTATAAAATTGATTTACAAGATCAAAAGTATATTAAAATTAAAAATAAATGCAGTTTGGCTTAACAATATACAAGATTTTTTTTTAAATTTATAATAATACGAAATCACAGGCACTATATCAACCATTATTGCATGCAATCTATAAAATTAAATATGAAAGAAATTTAATTTCATGAAAAATATTTTTGGATACTCAACCCTTTTGGGGTGTGCGTTGCATATTTGCAACGCTTGGAATTGTCGCCCACGGCTAGGCGTATCATATACGCATTTTGAGCTGAAATAATTTTTAAAGACCACTAGATGGCACCCTGTGTCCATTTATTTTGAACTGAACATAATTATCGGAACCCGACCTTCAGTTCGTTCACTTCCTGCCTGAATTTGGTATTTTCTCATCAGCAGTTGGGGAAGGGGGGGGAAGCTGAAACGTAATGTAAATAAACAGAGCTGGGATGTTTCACTCTCCACGTGGTTTGCGTTGGTGAGTGCATTTCTGTATCTCACAGAATACTTTTATTTATTTCTTTTTGCTTGTATGTGGAGGTTCCTTTTGGGTTTAACCGTCATTCTAGTTACACATCGCTTGCTTTGCTTTTGATTTCGGAAAGCCGCGACTTTAGTTTATTATGGCGAGAAAGCGTTATTTATCTGAGGCAGAATATGCTCGTGTGATAAATGATCCAATTAGCAGATGAGAGTGATGATTCATTTTAAAAAGAGTTAAAAAGTTATATTTCTAGTGATTTCTTTGCATTCCTTCCTGCTTTGAGGTTTTTCACACTCAGTTTTCATTTTAAAATTTTGCTACTTCTTCTAAATAGTTTTTCTGGTATTTTTTTTTTCTATTAATCTTAAAGTTTATCTATGTATTTTGCCTATTAAAATTTCAGAAGAATTACAATAGTGCTTCCGAAAATTATTTCTCAAGGTAAGCAAATTTTTTATATATATTTTCATATAAATTAAAGGAAAATGAGTATTTAATGCTAATTTTAACGCATATCACAGCTTAAGTAATAATCTGAAATGGTACCAAAAATTATGACGTTAGGACTTAAACTTTTTTTGTGATTTTTTTTCTGAAGTTAGGTTTGGCAACGCAAAACCCCCGTCCTGTGGGACAATTCCTTTCTCCTCCGCTCCGTCCCGTGGGAAGGTCTTTGGCGAAGGCGCGTCGTCCCGAAAGGATTAATGTATATTTCACACAATAAGATCAGCATGGTTGAAAAATATACTTTGATAATGACAAATTCTACAATCAATAATGAAATTTCAGCTTTCGAACACAAGTACCCAAAAATAATTTTGCTGTGTAATTTTTCAATGGAAAATTAGTGCCAAAAGTATTTTTTAAAAATATTATTACTCCTATATAACTACATGGGGACCAAATAAATGCCTACAAATTTCAACCCTTTGTAAATGCAATACAACAAATTTTTTCACATCAGAAAACAAGATGATGATCAAGTTACAAGAAAAAATACTATCATATCAAACATTTTCACACTCCAATTATGATGAGCTGAGAAATTAATACATTTTGAAACTCCAAGCGTAATTTAGAGACATTTATCACATTTATAATTATTAAAATATCATTAAACAAAACCTAAACAAATCTGAATAGAACAATATGTTGATAAAACATGCCGTTTCCAAATACCAGACTTTAGACTAAATAAAACTTTTATTTTTCAAGTTATTAGCTTTCTGTCAGCATAAAATGAAGCTTACAAGTTAAAAAAAAATAGATACTAAAGGTCGCCCGGCAGTCGAAACTCGACCGTAATTTATTAAACTTTTAAGTTTGAACGTTATTGAGGTTCTTTAGTCCAAGATTATACCTCCATAATCATTGCATATAATTTTTTTGGATTTTGATCTATAACGTCAGCTGCGAGCGTGTACAAATACGTCATTATGCAATAATTTTCGAATTATTTGATAAATACGAACAATAGGAAAAATGAAGTATAGCTTGGTTAAGTCATATTTAAAAAACAATAACGTGTTTTTTGGCATTTCCTTGGAGTTTTTTTTATTGGTATGCTGGCCAGGTTTTGCCACGGCTACACAGTTAATTTGCCTATCTTTTTCAAATTATATAAAATTTAAATAAAAAATTAATACAAAAAATGAACTAAAGAATATGTGCTTCGTATTTTTTTAAATATGTTTTTTATTGAAACAAAAAAACTGGCGGTTAAAAAAATAAATGTTGTCCGACTGTTGACCACAGACTTTTATGTGTTTGACATTCAGTATGGATGTAAACAATGAATGTTTTATTTTATTTAATGTATTAGTAATACACACTATAAATTTCTTAGACAATCTCTACTCTGTGTGACTGTTTGACCACAGACTAATATGTGTTTGACATTGAGAGATTTAAATCATCCGCATTTTGTATTTCACTCCGAAGAGTTTTTAAAAATAAATAATCTAAATAAACTCCCTCTTGGAGTGGATTTCACTGCGGGGGGATTAAATCAATTACAAATCATAAACTCAGCAAATTTTTTACAGTGTATGAACGTAAACAATGAATGTTTTATTTTATTTAATGTATTTGTAACACATAGTATACATACATTTTATCTTTCTGCACTCCTTCTCCATATGAATTTTAACTATGCCAAATCTCACACTCCTCCGAGCGCGCAATGTGCTTAAAAAGGGGTACAAAGTTTTTTCTTCACATATTAATATATAAATTTTGCTTCATTTCAGGATTTTTTCAAAAACAATATTCTTTTTTTACAAAAGCCAGGAAATTTTCCCTATTAGTCAAAAAATAACTTGGGAAAATTCTTTATGGCTGCTGAAGGATTCATGCCATTGCAAATTCAGGAATTGTGAGTCAGACAGACTCGCACAAGGCTGATGATTACAACGTTCTTTCTGAATGATCTAATATGTAAAATAATTTTTGTAACAAGAAATTTGAAAAATTCAACATTTAAATTAAGGATTCACCTATTTAATCCATAGTAAAAAAATTAACTGAAAAAAAAAAACTTTAGCAACTTACTCTGAAAGACTCAGATCAATAGTTGTTTCTTCCTCCTTACTAAACAACAGTATTAAGAACTGGTATCGAGTTTGTCCTTGCTTAATTGGAGGATCCAAGCTTAGCTGAAATAACAGAACAAAAAATGGCATGCACATGTGAAATGCTTCAATATAGATTTATGTGTCTTTTGCAACAAATTCGCATGCAAATACCTTTCTTTTCATATAACAAATAACCAAAGCTTCGCTGACCCATTTTATTTCCGATACATACTTAGAGTTAAGAGTTTTTTTTGTTGTTGTTGTTCATAAATGAGGATCACAGGCTATTTTGGCAGCCAAAATTGTAACAAAAAAAAACTGTCAAAGACAATCACCAGATGAAACCTCTTGCGCAAAATGTACATAAACACCACCACTACATTTCTCCAAACTCGGAACCTCGCTAGTTTCTTGCCAGTTGATTGGGCATACGTGGAAAAACATTAAATGCACAGAATAATCAAAAAGGAAATCAATATTACAGTCAAATAATACTGCAAAGAATAATAGGTCCATTTAAGCACTGTTTTTTGTTAAAATCAAACTCGCATACATGCAACATACTGTTTACAAATATTTTTCCACACTCATTATTCAGGATTTTGTAAAAAAGCGTCACTGAAGCAACTGTACACTCTGTCAAGTGTAATCAACAGGCATCACTTACCACAAAAAACATCTGCCGACTGTCTTTATGAGGCAACAGAAATAACCTCAATATCGTCGTAACAGGTATTTTGTAATCAAAAGTCTTGCCATGAAGCTGAATGAAGGTAGGAAAAACTTTGATATCATATCTTCCTCTAAAAAAACAGATAAAAATTATTCTCCATGCAATTAAAGAAATTAATAAGAATAAACCAAAGTTTGTGCTTTAAATAATTAACTTTACCTTGGAGTAAGACATTGCAATTCTTTAAATGTAACAATAGCATCTCCGGTAGCTTGAATAATACTCGCTTTAGACAGAACATTATCTACAAAGGCCTGAAAAAAAAAACAGTCTATTAACAACTTTTTTTTTATAATCAGAATCTATACTTATAAAAGGCAATGTTTGTGTGTGTTAGTCTGCGATGTCCAGACAAAGCTATCGCACTTGTAGCCATGAAATTTGGCACACAGGTAGTCGTAATGGTGACTGAATGCACCTCGAAGCCGAAATTTTAAAATTTAATATAGAAATTTTTTTATTTAATGTTTTGGTTGATTTTTCACACTAATTTCTCAATAGAATGGTTTCAAATAATTGTACGACAAAAATAGATACACCATCGGAAAGGGCACGCGATTTCCGTTCTAATGAAGTTAGTTTTGAATTTCTAACGCAATTTACTGAATTTTGAGGAATTTTTAAAAAATACCCAGTTTTGGCATCGAGATGTTACTTTTAATTTAAATTTGTTGCATCCGACTTTCTAATAACACTATTAATTTCAATTTTTATCAGCTTATAACTAGAACAGTTCTGTCGGATTTAAGACAAGAATGGTTAAAATATCCTTTCCCGTGTTTTTTTAATTACATTTTTTCTGGACGGTTGAGAGTTATTTTTCTCGATCGAGTTCCTCGCACGGCACTTCTTTGGAACGTAGCTGGCAATTTTGATTGGCGGACGCGCAAGATACGTCATGACCTTCACCTGAATGAATTACTTCGATTACTATTTTCGGATTCAATTTTATATTTTGCTTGCTGTATAATAATCATTTTCACGTTCCAATTTTGTAATATTGTTTTGAATTAACGTACTCTGCACTGTAGCGCTAAAAAATAAAATAAAATAAATAAATAAATAAAAAAATAAGCAGGAAAATCAAATAATGTGCATCTTTTGTTTTGATTTTGTTTTAAAAACTTTTTTTGGTCATTTATTCCCCAGTCCTGATTCCACGGGCAACGCCGTGCGCGTAGTATCAAATATATACAGAAAACTATCCTCAAGAAAACTTGAAATGAGAACTCTTGAACTGCTCAAGTTATACTCGTTTTCTTTCAGTAACCAGCGGGAGCGGCCTCGCCTAAACTTTCTCGTACACTCATCCCTCAAAAACTCTCGTAAAGCGTGTCAGTTCCCTGCACCCTCACTTGGGTAAAAATTTCGAATCTGCTCTATTCCCAGAATGCAACAAGTTTCTCCAGCACACGTAAAAACAACAAAACAAATGAAAATAAAATAATCTGAGCAGGATCAGAATTCGCCAAAAGGGAAGAAAAAAGCGCCAAGCAGGAGTCATTAAGCATAAGCCTTTCGCCATGAATATCATGCACAGAGATTGCTCCCAGTATGCATGCTCGTGGAAGTAACGGATTCGTTTCAAAAGTAAAAAAATGAATATGCAATTTGAACACCTCTTTTTTAACCTATTGAGATGAAAATTGGGCACAGATCTATAATTAATGTTAGCATCTGTGATACCAAGTTTTATTTATCTAAGCCAAAGGGCTCATGAGATATAATTTTTACAAGTATGCGATTATACAGACGGACAGACAGTCAACCCTTCGACGGATTTGGTCCAAACTTTTATACGGACCTACACTCATGACGATAAAACTATGTACCAAATTTTTCCCAACTAGCTATTCAAGTTTGTGAGTTATAGTGCTCACATGAATGTGGACAGACGGACTTCCCGTACACGGATTTTGTCCAAAATTTGATAGAAACCTGTAAATCGTGTGTAAAGATCACATACCAAATTTCTTCCCCGTAGCTCTAATAGTTTTCGAGTTACCGTGTTCACAGACAGACATAATTCCAAAATTGTGTTTTTCTGATTCGGGGAGATCTAAAACGCAGAGATTCGTCGAAATCTCCAGTTCGAATTTTTTGACGATTACAACACTTTCTCTTTGCGTACTAGAAAGAAAAAGTACTAATTGGCACATTTATAACTTAAACAAGGTTTTACATTTTTAACATTTAACCTACCATGACCAGTCAGATGACTATTTTTCAACTTCAGTTTCAATAGTTAATGAAGTGTTGGTATGTTTAGTGTTAAAGATAGGGTTGACATAATTGCTAAGCATTGATACGGGACATTTAAGTGCTAAATAAATAAAACACCAAAAAAAGTGGGTAGGTAATGGCCTATTTTACTCGGATAAAAAAAATCAATAAATTTTAAGCAATTTAATAAAATAAACATGTAGAATACTATATATATATAAACCAGCGGGAGTGGTCTCCTCTAAACTTTCTCGTATACTTTCTAAGTGGAGATTCGTCAAAATCTCGAGTTTGAATTTTTTTTCGATAATTGCAATACTTTTTCTCTTTGTATACTTCGTATACGAGAAAGTGAAACAAACCTGAAATCAAATATCTGTTGCCACGTTTCAAAAAAATATTACTTTGAAGCAGGTGCGATAAAATAGGCAATGAAATGAATACTAAAGTGAAAATTCTGCTTTGGAATTGAATTCCCAAGAAAACAATTTATACTACCACAATCGTAACAATTGCAAAAGCTCGTAAATAAAAGATTTGCTGAAATAATGAGATCGGTTTGAATTTTATTTACAACAATAAAAAATTTGTTACAATTTATGTTTGAGAACATTATTTATTGTTGTAAATAAAATTTACAACAATAACAGATTGCTACCAGTACTTTGCGCATGAGAATCGGATTAAAAGAAATTGAATATGCAATTTGAAAGCCCCTTTTTGATGGATTTGGCCCAAAATTTAATACGGACCTACATTCATAACGATAAAACCATGTACCAAATTTTATCCATCTAGCTATTCAAGTTTTTGAGTTATAATGTTCACATGACCGCAGACATACAGACTTCGTGTTGACGGATTTTGTCCAAAATTTGATAGAAACCTACAAATTATGTTTAAAGACCACATACCAAATTTCATCCCCGTAGCTCTAATAGTTTTTGAGTTATCGTGTTCACAGACAGACACACACAGACATAATTCCAGAATTGTGTTTTTTGGACTCAGGGAGGTCTAAAACGTTGAGATTCGTCAAAATCTCGAGTTCGAATTTTTTGACGATTACATTACTCTCTCTTTGTATACGAGAAAGTAAAAAGCGAGGCTAATCATTTTTAGCCCAATCGTATTTTAAAGTTGATTTTGCTTTATTAATTATATCACTTTCTTTTTTTCACATAATTATAAAATTGGACACAAGTAATTTTCAAAATTATAATGATGTAGAGTTTAGAGAGAAAACGGGATTGAGTAGTGAAATAGAGCGACAGTCCTGTATATATGGGACGTATCACATTCCTAGTTAAGGACCAAGTTCAGTAAACAAAAGATTTTAAATATTGTTACTGTCATGGAAAGTCGCTTCCCAGCAATGCAAGTCTTATGGTTGGGAAGAGAGTTTTACAAGGTGAAGCATGGAGTGACCTCAGCGACTCTTATGGCACGCATGACCTTGGCGACAAATAGACGATTCCCGAAAATGCAACCCCTTTCTCGATATTTCTATTAGGGGCCGAGATCTAGGTTTTTCCTGAAAATTCTATGTGACGACACGTCCTATCGGGGAGAGTATATAAGACCACGTTTGGATCACGGGAGCGTCTTTGATCGACTGGTTACTTCGCTTTGAAGCGTGAACGTCTTCGGAGTTCTATTCTGTGTGAGCTAATCAGCTGAGCTGTTATTGTCGTTACTAGTTATTTGCTGACTGTTTGTGTTGTTAGATAACAAAGTGCTGAACTGTTATTACCTGTGAATTGTTATCTATTTACATTGGTAATCTGTGCAAGGATTATTGTTTCCTGTACCTGTGCTACGTGTTTTCCTGCATATTTGTAAATAAACCTTCATTCTCCATTAATCTGCGCGTTGGACTGTTTACACCATACACCACAGAGGGACCTTTTGCAACAATATGAATACTTATATTTACCTGTACAGGGTCAACAGAGGACATTGGGTCAGTTGGAATATGGAACCTCATTTCCATTAAGGATACAGGAGTATCATCATTTTGATGGAATTCTACCGTCACTTCACTTTTAGCACTTGTACAGTGAGAAACATTTGTTAGGGGAATTTCAAATGCAGTTGTTTTATCCACATCAAAAGAAAGAGCAGAACCTGTGGATATAAGATAAATTTGTTAATAAAACGCTATTTTAGAACAGTAGTTTTCACTTCAAGGTGAGCAATACAATTGAAGTGATTTTTGAAAATTAGTCCAGAGCAAGGTTCATCTTACATAATCTACAATTTCCTTATCAGAAAACCAGAAATAGAAATATTACATTCATCAAAACATACCATTAATTTTCTAGAAATTGTTTGAAACAATACCTCCAAGTAATCTCTTAGAATTTGTTTTAACATTTCTATTTTGTTGACAAATAAGTGTATAATAAAAATTAAACCATTTTCATTTCGACATCAGGTTTTTGAAGTCAATAAATCACTTTTCCAAAATATTTCCGTTCAAAAGACAGATGGATTATTAGCAAATTGCAAACCAAAATTGAATTAAAACGAGATATATTTATTTCACGAGCTTTAATAGAAAGTTTTATTTTACTCATAATGTAACAGTCAGGGTTCATAGTATATGATAGTAAAATTCAGGAGTTTCTAAGGATTTTTTCAGGAGTATAGTACAGAAAATTCAGGAGATAACGTGAAAAAAATCAATTGTAGATTAGAAGGGGTAGTGTGTGGACAATTTTTATAAAATTGGCAAAAAAGTATACTAAATATTAATTCTCCCATTTTTCCCAATTGTGGTTTCTCGGAACATGCGTGGTAGACGCTTTCGGCGCTAAGTAAGGTCAGAAGTAAGAATTCCGGATTCAATAAGGAAAAACGGAAATGTCATATTTTTATGCTTTATCATAATTTTATCTTTTGCTCTTCGATTGTAATTTTTCAGGAGACAAAAGGAAATATCAGGATAAAAAACACAACTTTCAGGAGTTTCCAGGGTCCTTAGAAAAAGAAAAGCAAAAATTCAGGAGTTTTTCAGGAGGAGTACGAACCCTGAACACTTTAATACCAATCTCTCCTGCAAAAAAAACCCAACCCAATTTAAAATAAAAATTATATATATACACATACACACACACAGTGAAACCTGTGTATAACAATACTGTCTACAGGGTCCATACTGTATATATGATAGTAAAATTCAGGAGTTTCTAAGGATTTTTTCAGGAGTACAGTACAGAAAATTCAGAAGATAACGTGAAAAAAATCAATTTAGGGGAGAAGGGGGTAGTGTGGAAATTTTTATAAAATTGGGAAAAGAGTATACTAAATATCAATTCTCTGATCTTTCCCGATTGCGGTGACTCGGAACATGCAAGGTAGACTCTTTCGACGCTAATTAAGGTCAGAAATAAGAATTCCGGATTCCAGCGACTTTCTAACAATAAGGAAAAATGGAAACGTCATATCTTTATGTTTTATCATAATTTTATATTTTGCTCTTCGAGTGTAATTTTTCAGAAGACAAAAAGAAATATTAGGATAAAAAACACAATTTTCAGGAGTTTTCAGGGCCCTTAGAATAAAAAAGCAAAATTCAGGAGTTTTTTCAGGAATTTCAGGAGGAGTACGAACCCTGTATCTATAATGAAAAACCTGCATTTAATGATATTTTCTTTGGTCCTGGCGGAATTCCTATCTACTCAACATATTTTTAACCTGCCTACAACAATAATCATTTTTTAGACTTGTCTGTCTATAACGATGATTTTACCTCTATAGAAAGCTGGTACAGTACAATTCAATTTTTCTTCTTGGAAAACGACACCATATGGTCAAGATTATCAGATAGTATGAGAATCGAAGGGAGAGGGGGCTAAAAACCACAACCTGTAGTAGTAGTAGAAAGATACGGGGCCGCCCGCGGAAATAGTAACCGGAATGTGAACAGATGTTTGTTGCTCTGACTCCTGGTGGGCACAAACCTGTTCATTCACATTTAGCAAACTGGACTGACCACTTGTTCCTTGAAATTCGCTTTTGATGTGTTAATACCTTGGATCTAGGACAGGGTGTGTAGTGAGAAATTGCTGCAAAAATCAAGCACCTTAGCCAAAAAAATTAAGCACCCTTATACATGCATGCATACATAGAGTAGAACCAAGTATTTTCTAAGCATAGGATGATTTCTGTTTTATAATAATGCATAGTTTTTATTGAAAAATTTTACATATATTTTAAATATGTATTTTTTAAATTTTAATATTTATTTCTGTATTTGCACATCTTCTACTGTAGTATGAAGGATGTCTTTTTGATTTGACAAAAAAATAAAAATGACGATGCAAATTGTCATTACCAAAAATTAAGTCAACTTAAAACAATAAAAACATGCAACCTTTTTCAACTTTTCTTAAAATTAACAAACTACCAGTTAATTTGCCCCTTCAGGATAACTATTCCAATATTTCAATATAAGGCACTGCCTATAGTTGAAAAAAGAGGGAGAGGAAAAAAAGTCATTAACAGTTCCGTCAATGAGAGGTTTGGAAAAAATATTAAATGAAAAAATGGTACACATGTTCGGGAGGGCCTCCTGATGAACATACTAAAAGTCCCTGGTCCTCAGAGGAGAGCTCGTGCAGCTATCTTAGATTTCATCCGCCATTTTGGTTTTTCTTGAATATCCCGAAAACTATTCAGTTTTCAAATTGCAATTTATTTAACAAATTAAAGAGTGTAAAATTCCTTATGCATATATGCTTTTACTTTTCTTCTAGCTTTAATAGTTTCCGACATAATGGGTCTCAAAGTTTGCCACTATCTTGGATTCCATGCCTTTTTCTATTCAACTTGCAAATTTATAGTAATCAGCAAATAAAAGAGAGTAAAATTCCCTACAAATGTATGCTTTTATGTTTAATAGTTTCTGAGATAATGGGCTTCAAAGTTTGCAACCATTTTGGATTTCATCACTCCTTTTTTTAGTTTTTCTTAAAATACCTCAGAAACTATTAAACTGGGGAAAAAATGTTTTTGTAGGGAATTTTACGATAATTAATTTGTTGTATTACATGTAACTGAAAATTGAATAGTTGTTGAAATATTAAAAAATAAATAAATAAATAAAAAAAGGGGGATAAAATCCAAGATGGCATCAAACTTTGAAACCCATCATCTTGGAAACTATTAAAAGGTAAAAAAAATAATAAATGCATGCATTCACAGGGAATTTCACGCTCTTCAATTTGTTAAATAAATTGCAATTTGAAGACTGAATAGTTTTCGAGATATCTAAGAAAAACTAAAAAAAGGTGGGAAGAAATCCAAGATGGCTCCCCCCAATACCGGGGACTTTTAGAATGTTTATTAGGAGCCCCTCACAAACATGAGTACCAATTTTTAAAACTATACGATATAAGGGTTTTTTTTCAAACCCTTCGTTGATTGGACTATCAACTAAGATTTCTTACAAATTCATCCACTTCGAGACCAATTATATCAAAAACTATTAAAGCTAAAAGAAAAATAAAAGCATGCATTTGTAGGGAACTGTAAGCTCTTTAATTTGTTAAATAAATTGTGATTTGAAAACCGAGTTGTTTTTGAGATATTCAAGAAAAACTAAAACAAAGATGGCGGCACAAGCTCCCCTTACTGAACCCTGCACTTTTAGCATGTTCATCATGAGCCATTCAGGAACATGCGTACCAATTTTCAAATCCATATGAATTAATGTTTTTTTCACCTCCATTCACTGGACCTATAGGCATCACCTTAACATGTGTTGACACCTCTGGATTTATCTCGCCCTGGATTCCTTTACCGAATTCATACCTTTCATCGGTTTTCCTTCTTGATACATTTGGTATTCTTTTCTTGATACAACCGGTAAACAAAGCTTTATGACTACAATTTTTTTAAATATGTTTTCGATTTATTGCATTCAACGTCTGGGGAAACAAAAAAAAAAAAAAAGAAGAATGTTTTCTTTGCACTTCTTGAGAAAATTAAGCACTTTTAAGGTGCTTAAAAAATTGTTTCAAATTTAAGCACTTTTCATGATGCTGCACACTCTGTAGGAAGGTACATTGTAAAAAATATGGGATTTTTCAGTTGACAATAGCTAATTTTGAAATAAAAAGAAAAGGCCTTGAAGATGGTATGGGAATAAAGTAGAGTGAATAACAAATGAAAACAATTTAAAGGTAAAGGAAACTAAAATTCAACTAAAATTTTAATTTGAAGTTCTTAAGCTTAAATATAAACCTTTATTTTAATGTATGAAATAGTATATTTTATATGTTTATAAATATAAAATACAATCACAAATAAAATTTTATAATACAAAAATACAATTTTATATCAGTTATTTATTTGCAGGATGAATCAATAGCCGTAATAAAAAAAGCTAGTAAATAAATACATTCACAAGCACATAAACATTGGACGCGCAAATTCTCAAACTGTCAATAAAACAATATATTTTTTAGGTCCCTACAATATCATTATCGGCAGGTTTTACTGTATACATATCTGCATCTGAAAAGTATACACAGATGTATAATTTTACATGAAGCACTGATCTCCTGTGAAGAATACATTTCGAAACTTCAACTAAAAGCAACAAATAAAAATTGCTGATTAACAAGCAAATTTTTAACAGAAAACACAAATAAACAATTTAATAAATTAATTACTACATGTCAAACCCACAACAAAAGTCAAGCAGATTGCAGTTTCCTGCATCTCGACTAAAAAAAAAGGAGAATGTGTGTTGGCCGCCGGACCTAGAGCTACAAAGTTTGGTACGAACATACTTTGGAGCGAGAGAATGTGCACCTCAGAGAACCTGTTTTGAAATTTTAATTACAATTTAATTAAAAATTAAACACAATTTTGGTGTTTTCCAATAATAACTTCCAAAAATATTACAAAACAAAAATCATTTCTAGACCATCTGACAGTGCAAAAAATTACCTTTCCAATGATATCAATTAAGTTGCCGAACAATGTTTTCTTGAATTTTAATAAAATTTTAAGATATTTTTTGTCATAATTTACAACAATACTTTTCATTGTTATAATCTGAGATAATACTCTAATATATTTTGCTTTCCTATTTTATTTCATGAAAATTTTTCTGAAATTTGTAAACAAAGCTCTCCGAGATATACTTAAGAGCTTGCATTAAGAAATATATCCATTAAACTGAATGGTTATGGTTGCTATGTTTTCAATCTTTCCTCCATATGTTTTAATCCAGTTAACATGCCGCTGGCCATAAAACGTGCTGCATCATTTTAATGATGAAATAAAATGCATATTTTACAAGTGGAATAAGAGAGTGAAGATAGTGCCAGCAACACGGAATTAGAGGTTACATAACACGGTGAATGATGCGCCTCCGTTAGGAACATTTACGTTGACAATGAACAGAAGAGGCCCAAGGTCACTAATAGACCATGGGTTAAATATCTACCACAATTTGAAATCACGTTAAGAGAACCATGAATATAAAATGATGCAAGATTCAATTGAAATCATATCCCCGGCGAACCAGCTGATTGCCGAAGGCGGCTAGTAATCAATACGCTGAGAAATAAACCTATATTACAAACCAAGGTTGTTACCTTCATAGAGCTATTTCTACAGATCAAATCATTTACTCGTGATGTGGATATTCACAGCTTTTTATATGCAGTCAGCTTGTCTTTGACTAGAGTTCACAAACATCTGAATAATTTAAAGAATACAAATATAGATACCTTGAAATTTCGCTGTTCCCCAATTCCATCCCTTCAGACACATTTCTTTGGTTTTCAACTCTTTTTCATAATTACTTTGAAAAAACTTTCCTAACTTATCATTATCCTGAAAAACAAAATGGATGATTATAGACAGAAATCACTATGTATATAGAAGCAAATGTTTTTTTTTTTTTCAGTTCATAATAAAATACACATTTTATTAACAACTTTTTTAAAATACAGAAACAAAAAATAACCATAATATAAGGAAGCAATTTAAAAAATGAAATGAGAGACAGAATTTATTTGAGAAAAGGAAACAGAAGCCTCAAAATTAAAAGCTGATAACACTTTTTGAATTTTCAAACTTTTTAACACATTTTGACATAATTGAAATTTCATTGTGTAAATGTGCCTACTAAATTCACTGCTTTGAAAACCAGAAATTTTTTCTTGAGATCCTGAATTCTCTTAAAAACTTTTGCAATAGTTTTTATTTCAATTATTTTATCATTATTTTTTCAATAATATGAATTTCATTCAGATTTAGCTGCAGATAAGTCCATGAATATGAATTATTGTAAAAATGTACTAAAATAAAGGTTAGTGAATAAAACAGCCAAGATTAATGAAAATGGTGTGGATTTGTTAATAGAGTTCTTAGTTTTGTGCATTTCTATACCAAGAAACATTCTCAGTTCTAGAAAACATTCCTATTTCTGAATCAACAAAATTTATCTTTTTAAAACCACAAATGACAGAAGGCAATATCTATGAAAATGAACTGAAAATTAAAATAATAAACACATATATATGAGGATAAAATAAATTATTTTCTCAGAGCCATTCATATGTCAGTATGAATTACTTACATTTTCATTAAAACCTCCAAAACGAAAGAGAGTTCCATTCTGAAGAAAAATACGCAACCCTTGAGTTGCCGCCAACCGTTGCCATTTTATGCTTTCAATTTCAGATGCCTGAATTTGATCAACCTTACCAGTTTTATTACTCTTAAAAATGATAGTTTGATTCGTAAGCTTGAGTCGTCCAGGTATCTAAAATACAAACAAATGAAAATAAGCAACTTGCATTACAGAAATATACATTTTGTACTACAAAAGAGGTTATTAGTAAAAAGAAAATTATATGTTTTTCAGAAAACTTGCCGGCAAAAGATAATGCAGTTAATTTTTATCAATATCTCAATGCTTAAAGTACAATAGAAATTCACAATAAAAACATGAAATAGTAATTATTCTGAGGAAATCATCTTCAAGGGGCAGATCATAATTTAAATTGTTCAAATAATAAGTTTTAGTTAGAGAAGAAAAACAAATAATTAGATAACAAGATTTGTTTGGATTCCAGTGATAAACAATTCAAAATTCAATGACACTGACCAGTGGCAGAACTAAGAAAAATAGACAACCAGTGCATCTAACCCCAACTAAATTAACTACAGAGTGTTCATACAGTAAACATTCTGGCTTCAAGATCTAGGGATTACTGGTTCGAGATTGGATCCAACAAAGATTTGGTTCCGAGAGCCTGGTGAACATCAAATCTGCCATCATAGTTCAAATGTCCAAATGTTGGTGCAGCACAGAAATTAAGAGATGAAATGTGAACCTGGACATTGCTTTCATCTTCTAGCCGCGGTTCAAAATTACGATGTCAGCTCCAAAATAGGCCTCTTGCAGTTTAAAAGAAAGGGGAAGTTATCTAACTAAATTGAGTAAACTATTACAAATGGGAGGTTTTTCTACAACAATTTGAATTGGTTCTATTAAGGCGATGGGGTAAGTAACATCAGTTTGTACACCCAAAGCAATGAAGTAGCTAATATGCAAATACTTCTGCTTTAAGAAAAACTGGACAGTGTTTCCAAGTCAAGTAGGGGAGAGTTGGGAGGAATGGGACCAATGCATTCATGTCTAAATAAAATATTAGAATTTATTTCTAGTTTCTCCACTAGATGGAGCAGCTATAGAATATTCTTAGAAACAGAAAACCTTATTTTTATACCTCAGAAGCAAATACAAATTCTTATTTTTTCAGTCATATTATTTGTACAATAAACAACACTTGTCTTCAAGTCCTGCTCGTATACGCCCATATCCTAAAGCATCATCACGAAAATTGATAAAGAAAGGCAAAAAAAGGAAAGATCAAAGATCATTACTGGCACACTAGAAAAAGAAGTAATTGAAAGAATAGCAGCTGACAAAAAGCAGAAGATATAGAGTAAAATGAAAACAACTCTCAAGTTACAAAGAAAAAAGTGAATGAATTACTATCTGATGACGAGTCCATTGATGGAAAAATTTCTTTACATGACTCTACTGATGAAGAGTCTTTTGATTTTGCATACCCATGATGATAGTGAAATTGCATAAGAAATTAATCGGCTGACAAAGAATCCAAAAATAGGTGTGAATGACTTTGTGCTTGTTACGAAGAAGACAATTGTTTATTATATTGGAAGAGTTGAGGTGGATTGATATGGAGTGTTATTATATTCAGTTTATGAGAAAGAAAAATTTCCCTTTCTACAGGAAAATTACTTCAGTGCAATAGGGAAAAATTAAACTGCCCCAACCACAAATAATTGGTGGTACCAGCCAAGCCCAGTCCTACTTTTCTTTCAGTTTTGACTGATCAAAATACAAAATTTATTAATTTTAATTTTCTCAAACTTTGTCCCATTCCTCCTTCATGCGAGGCCCATACCTCCCTCACATACAGAAGGTGTGGGACAAAAATGTTACAGTTTTTAAATATGCAAATAAAAGCAAGTTGTTTGTATTTTTTTAAAATAGCTAAAAGAACATACTATTAGATTTTTATAAGCTGCACTCTTGGTAAGTCTAAACTAGTGAAGTAAAAAAAAAATGTGAAATCTGTCCCACTCCTCCCTACTAGTAAAAATTCTTGTCCAACAGTAAAGCATGGATTTTATGCTTTTGATGGCATGACAATCGTTTTTTAAATTCAGTTTCAAAAATTAGATTTAAACTAACCAAGAACCATTTTAGTTACAAGGATACTAGGTATAATCTCTATATATAATTCTCTTATGCATCAACAAAAAAAAAGAGTTGAATTTCTTAATCGCTGTTTGGCAACAGCTCGCAAATTTGGTTTGTTTACATTGGTGGAAAGTATGCAACAATTTTTTTTGAGTTAAATAGTTTTAAAAGAATAAGCTTAAGTCTTGCAGTTTCGATGAGACAAATGAATTAATGTCTCCTTAATAAGTCCTTTTTAATTAAAAGGTTGAGGAATGGCCTATTTCATCTTTCAATTACTAACATTTTCCAAGTTAAAAAAAAAAAGAGGAAACTGCCCAGACAAAAATGTTGTAGATTTCTTGACAAAATTGTAACTGGAGTGAGTCTGTATACGTGTGGGGGAAGCTTTCTGAACAATATAACACGAGTCAACTTAGGATCTTATCAATTTTAAAAAGCTAAAAATGCATAATTAATATGGTTGCAATTTTGAATAGTTAATATGAGCATGTTTCAAGCCCCTTTTCTCTTTAAATGGTCCTTTTTTAGGTAAAAGAAGATTTTAATTTTATTAATTGACGGAAAATTAATTTCGGTAATTGATGTATTTATAATTTCCTGTTACTAGCAGAAATGCATAAGGGTCATTCCATGTCAAATCAACACACTCTATAAACCTCACCATCTCGGATTTCCATGAAATTTGGCAGATATGTACTATTGATATAGACTTGGAAAAATACCAAATTTCATCAAGATATGTGGACTCCTTTTTGAATTACAGAAATGTAAATTTTCAAAAATTTGCCCAAAAACAGTAAACGGAAAATGTTTGAATAGCTCTAGGAGCTCTCCTAATTGAGCTGGAGAGCTGGGACAGGTGTCATTTTACAGCATTTTGCATGCTCTTTCCAATGGTATACAACATACTATAGGTTAGTATACAATTTGTTTTGTCAAAATTTAAATTAAAATTTTAATTTTAAATTTTTTAAAAAGTACATATTTTAAAATTTTCAAATTAATTCCATGAATAGTTTGTATTGTTGTAAATCACCTGACAAAATATTAATTTGGGATGACAATGGGTTAATAGTTAAAAAAATTTTAAACTGAAGCTCGTTTTTCATTAATTCCCTGTATTGAGCTGAATAATACAAGAAGGCTAATATTTACACTAGCGTGAAAGTAAATAGGAATGCTAACCTGAAGAAAGAATACACTAATGAATCTAAAATAATTAAATCATACATGTTTTTGTACTTTGGCAGAGTACTTATTAGCTTTTATGATGAAAAGTTATTTTTTCTTGATCAAATTCTTCATTTTTCTGCAAAACATAGCCGAGCCACCAGTTTCCTTCATAGACAGTGGTGATGTAACATGATATGCCTTCTAATTTCAGTTTATTTGGATATTTTGACACTTATTTTTCCCAACCCTGCAAATCATATTAAAAGTATTTCGCCAATAATGTTGGTGTAGTTT
Organism: Araneus ventricosus; assembly: GCA_013235015.1. Lineage (NCBI taxonomy): Eukaryota > Metazoa > Arthropoda > Arachnida > Araneae > Araneidae > Araneus > Araneus ventricosus. Next base: position 41,435 of record BGPR01005195.1, on the reverse strand, counting down.
TGAGAATGAATGCATTTGGTTCCTTGGATAGCCAATGCTTGATTCAAGTGACTGTTCAAGAACAATTCTGATTCAGCATATTCCTCTTGGGTTGAGTAGGCAAAATTTACCTTGGTAATATTTTCTACAGTCCACTCAAAAAGTTGTTGTGGGGTTCGAGTTTGATTTTTATATGGTCATTGTAAACTGGCACAAGGTGCCAGTCTCTTGATTGAACCCCCTATTCCTTCGCAAGATCCTTTTCCATGTTCTGTGACCAAAAAATAACACTATCCTTTCACTTTAAAATCTTCCTCATGAAAGCAGAAGTTCAAAAAGTTTTTCTTATTTTTGTATTGGGTGGCAGACTCATCTGAAAAATAAAAAAATCTCGTTTGGAAGTTTTTGAAATTTAGATGTCGGAAAGGGTAGGAGTTTTTTTAAAGGTGTAAACAGCAACTGTGCTGTGCTCTAGGCAGTCAGAAACAACTACGTAACTAACATGTTCAACTGTTTTCCTGTTTGAAATATATTACAAAAGGATGGATTGTGACCTGTTGGCTTGTCCAGTGATACCTCTGTGCTTGATCTTGCTATGCTATAATTTCCAAAAAAATCACAGGTGACAGCAAACTCTTTTGAAATGTCCTTTTCTGTAATTAAAGAATGCTCCCTGTTGTTTGGCAATGAAGTTGTGCTGAACCAAAGAAGACAACTTGCTGCAGAATAAATCAATACATTTTTCTGAAGATTTCTCTAAGATTTTTAGAAAGGAAAGGATCTCTAGGAAACTTGTCTTTGGCAAACTGAAACCCACTGGTGGAATTTGTTCAATCAAATTTACAGCAAAGGATTCTTTCAAAATTGTAACCTATCTCAGTTTCACTTGGACAGTAAACACTGTTCCCCATATGTTGCAATCAGTTATTGATGGGTTAGAAAGTACTTTTGGTAGGCATTGCTTGTAATTTTTTATGTTGCCATTTGTTACAGTATTCATTTTAGCATTGTCTATAATCAATTTGACATTTTGGCAAGTTAGGCATACACAAACAGAGTATGTGCCACTTTGACCGGCTAACACATAATGTTTCAGTCTCAACTCGGCAAATTTAGAGAAACCTATTTTTATGTAAGGAAACTTGTCTTTGAAATGTTTGTAAGCTTCTTTAAAGTATGAAAAACATCTAATATAGTGAAAGAAATTTTTAAGAAATTAAGATTGAACAAAGAAGGAGCAGTTTAAAGAAGCCACCAGATGAACTTTTCTTCCTTGAGCTGTCCAGAAAACTGCTCCTTCCTTGTTCAATCTTAATTTCTTAAGAATGTCATTCATTATGTTAGGTGTTTTTTGTATTTTCATTGTTATATTGGCTGCTTGCAGCATTAGCATGCTCCAGATGCTTTGTTTATATCTTATTTTAATTTTATTTGTATTGATTTGTGCTTTTACCTTTAATATCATTATTTTATCTGTTTATTGTTCAAGTATGAGCTAATAAGTATTGTGCCAAGTACAAATATGTACAATTTAATTATTTTAGGCTAATTACTGTGTTCTTCCTTCAAGTTAGCATTCATATTTATTTTCACAGAAGTGTAAATATTAGCCTTCTTGTATTATTCAGCTCAATACAGGGAATTAATGAAAAACAAGCTTCAGTTTAAAATTTTTTTAACTATTAACCCATTGTCATCCCAAATTAATATTTTGCCAGGTGATTTACAACAATACAAACTATTCATGGAATTAATTTGAAAATTTTAAAATATGTACTTTTTGAAAAATTTAAAATTAAAATTTTAATTTAAATTTTGACAAAAAAATTTGTATACTAACCTATAGTATGTTGTATACCATTGGAAAGAGCATGCAAAATGCTATAAAATGACACCTGTCCCAGCTCTCCAGCTCAATTAGGAGAGCTCCTAGAGCAATTCAAAAAATTTCCGTTTACTGTTTTTGGGCAAATTTTTGAAAATTTACATTGCTGTAATTCAAAAAGGAGTCCACATATCTTGATAAAATTTGGTATTTTTCCAAGTCTATATCAATAGCACATCTCTGCCAAATTTCATGAAAATCTGAGATGGTGAGGTAAATTTTGTTCAAAAACTGTGTTGATTTGACATGGAATAACCCATAACTGTAAGGCAAGCAAACTGGGATCACATAGTGATCCCAAAAGAATCGCAGCGTGATTCTTGGGGGTTGGGGAGCAGAGTGAGCAGGGGGTGTAACCCCTAGTATTTGAGAAATCAGACAAATTTTACTAATATTCTCATCCATATGCTAATTAATGCTTCACCCAGCTTTAAAAAATTTATATTTCAAATTATTGAAATTGCTTTATATAATGTATAGTGTTAATGCTAACATTACCTCTCTAATCAGAACATCCTTTGAAAGCTGTATACTTAACATGCAATTCAGCATTCATAATGACTGACATTCTGGTCAGAGGGTTAAGATTTAATTTATGTATATTTCAATTCCTCAACTACTCGTATATCAATAATATTAAATAAAATACCGCTGCAAAGATATGTTTGCGCTGTTCCACACTTAACCAAAGAGTATCAAGGTTTAAAAGGGGAAGGAGAGGAAATCAACTTCATACAAAGGATCATGATTCATCTTTCCACCCTTTTGAAGCTCCTAAACTAATAAATTTAGGAATTACATGTGAATAATTATTAAAATTTAAATTTACACTCCCTAATATTCTTTCATAAAAAAATTATTAAATGCAAAAATTTAGAGCTGAAGACATTTGTTTACGAGTTATCAAGTAGTTGAAACAACTTTTAAAAGCAAGGAAATACAGCACATATTTCAAAAAATAAATTTAGATTAAGAAATCCAATACAGCAGTTTCAGTTATAGGATAGAAATGGTGGTGGTGGGGATTGATGACATCGGATAAGCAAAAATATCCAATAGCAGGAAAAGGAAAAATAAATAAATACTTATTATATAAAATATCTTGTACTATAAATTTCATGAAATGCTGCATTTCAAGATATATATATATATATACATACATAAAGAAGAAGAGTTATATAACCAACAAAGTCGTTATCTAGCCAGGGGCCAGAAACCTTTTTTTTCCTATAAAGAAACATGGTAAAACCAAAGTGTACGGCACATCTCTCGCCAAATCATGAAAAACTCGCCAAACATCAGACATACCGTCATAACAGATACACGTTACCGTCTGCCATTGGGTTATCACACGTAGCGATTTTTCGGCAAAAATAATTCAAGTTTGGTGCCGTATCGTACACTTTGGTTGGGCCAGAAACATTTTAAGAATTGTATTTACCAAAATAATATCTACAAAGCCAGAAATTAGCAACTTGAAATATGAAATACACATGTTAGAAAATTGAGCCCTAAATGTCAATGTTTGGTAAAATAAGTTCATTTTTGTTTTACTTAAAGGAATTGTAATAAAATACGCTGAAATTCATTTTTTCATTAATGCTACATTAGTTGTGATAATAAGTATAAAATGTAATTATTAAAGTAAAAAATATATAATTTAAAACATTCATACAAATACGCACAATACATAATTTCTGTTGCTGAATTTCTCGAGAATGTTTGTCAAAATTCTGCAAACATCACGAGGTTACATTCTTTTTCAAATGATATTGGAAACTCACACTGTTCAGCTAATTTGGCAATTGATTCTTAGTAAAATTCATGTTCAGAAACGTCTGTTTGCAAAAATATGAAGATACAAAAAGCAACAGAAGTGTAAATATAAAGTGTTTAATTGAATATAAATATCAAGTAAATTGTTTTAAGTATAAAAAAAAATTGATCTGGCCATTTAACACCATTAATGTCTCATATAATTTATGATGAGCAGAAGTACACATCTTTCAAATTCATTTTTTAGATTTACAAAAGTTGAACTCCACATTCACTGGATCATTAAATATGCTAGTGCTACTTGAAAAACTGCTTGATCAATATCTCCAAAAGGTGAAAAATTGGTAAATGTAGTTTACGGTACCCACCTGTTTCTCACCAATTTTTCTTGGAAAAATTTCATGTGTGTTGCCAAATACTGTTTTGGATGTGCCTGTCACCGTGCCACAGGCATTGCGTGCGGAAATTCTCGTTTTTGGAATTTTTTAAAAAACCTAGATTCCTAACATTCAATGAAAAAGTGAAGCTACTCATTTCCCAATATGCCGAAAGCGAAGCCGCTGATGTTTTTTTAAGTTAAAAAATTTGCCCGGTACACACACTTGAAATGCCGGCAAGCAATGTGTGCTCAATTTCTCCTTTTTAGGTGACGCATACGCAAGAAAAAGCATACTGCACACCTAAAACAGTATTTGGCGATGGCAAATGAAATTGTACCAAGAAAAATTGACGAGAAGCAGGCCGGTACTGTAGACTCCAGGTTTACCTTAAATCTTTAAAAGTCATTTTAACAACACAGATTGCATTTAATTTATGCTCCATTGAAATAACAATTCTTTTTCTTTCGTCTCTATAATGAAATAGTCACTAGGAAGACATGGGACATTGATTAAAACACAAAATATTAATGAAAGATTAATAATGACATTCACAGCCTCCAGTAACTTAATATCCAACTGTGTATAAGATCTTGGCTGCTTACAAATAGCAAATCAAACACCAAATTAACGACGATGGAAACTATACATTGCTCAATTTATGACCGATTCAAAACCAATGTTGGTTAAAATGCAATTTCAAATACCAAGACTCCACTGTATTCAAAATTTAAGGAGGTGCTGATTTAAATTCAAGGTCAAGAAGAGCTTGGCATTCTCCAAAAAGAATTTTGCAAAAGGAGCCCTGCATACTACTGAAAGTTTGTAACAGAATAATAAAATTTACATTCATTAAAGGTGAAGAAAATAACGAGAGCTTCAGCAAGTGTTGCTAAATTTGGTTATACTCAAAACAATTTCAAAAACATCAAGTAAGAGATGTATTATACAAAAATTTGCCAGTAATCGGCATATACCCTTATACATTTCATACAGAGGAAAATATTATTACTGATGTTAACTACACTGTATATCTATCTACATTAAGGAATAGATTTTTTTCAATTTTCTGCTACTCGTTCAATAAAGTCAGATTTCATCCGTGAAACAAGAATAAACACATAAAATACAGGTTTTCAGTATAAAATGGACAGAAAAAGAAAGTAGGCCTAAGAGCTAATCGTATGAGAAAGATAAAATTTCATTTCGTTCTATGATGACAGTCTTTCTGAATTCAAAACATTGATTTTACCGTTGTTATATCACTATTTCAAAGAAGCAACTTCAAATACAGTAAGAGAAACTTACCATTCCACCCTTTTCTTCTTTTGAAATATCTGAATATTCTAAAAAATCCATTATGTTATTATAAAATAGTGCTAATAGAAAAACGTAACATGCGCCAGTTCACCGCTAAAGTAACAACAAAAGCGCGGTATAGCAATTCGTTTCACATCATTTCAGTTCGCTATGGAGTTTTAACAATGTGCAACTAGAATCGCTAATGAAATTCAACAGTGTCCGACTAGAGGAATTACGGCCTTATTCACAATCCATGGTTAAACCATGATCAGTGGTTAAAATGGAATTTACAAGAACGAGCGAATTCTGACCAAAATGATCAACTGAATGTATACCCTAAACTGGCGAGTTGGCGAGAAACTCGTTTTGCTAGAAGGTTGAGGGTAATTTTAAAAATCGCCAAAAGCAGAGATACCATGCCAAAATAGCAACCCGTCAGGTATACATTTGGCGACGCATTTCTGTCAGCTTTCGCATTATGATAGCAGAACCATTATTTAACCGCTGACCATGGTTTAACCATGGTAGGCCGTATCTCACCCAATCAGGGAAATGAAAAAAAAAAAACTACAGATTCGTAGTAAAATAAAAATTATAGATTAAATTTATCAGATTCTAATTTTTTTAAAAAGATATCTTTTCAGAACTTTTAGATTTAAGACGAGATGTGTAAAAGTTTTGTGATGTTTTGGTGTTATTATAGATAAAATCCACAAGTGCCTATGACTGTGACTAATTTGATTTAAAGCGCTAATTCGTATATTTTTGTATAATTTTTAAATCGATTTTATTAATCTAATTATTTCCATCTCATTGGTATGAGACAGACAAATAAGCAGTGTAGGAATTATTTCGATTTTGTTAAAGAGGCATGCAATTTCTATATATGCCAAGTAATTTTTAAATTACTGTAAATGAAAACGATATTTGCTGTGAACACTTTTGTTGTGGTAGTTAAATACAAGAACATTATAAGTATGAACCCTTTTAGTGATTTTTTTTTCCCTAGACAATAAAAAACGCAAAGACCCAATCGAAAGCTGAAGAAATACGGATGTGGAAACAACAAAAAAAAAACATAAGAAACGGGCTTTTAAACAGTTCCCGTAGTAGCAGGAAATATGTTACTTATGTGCCGCTTATAATGTTTTTGTTCAGTTTTTTTCTCACATCAAAATATGTTTTATTTTTTATCTTATTGTCTATATATTTAATTTATTTTGTTACCAGCTCTGCCCAAGATATATTCAAACTAATTTTTCATTCATTTTAGTTAATTTGGTTAATCCTGTGATTGCAAATTATTGCCATTTAAAAAGTTACTTCTTTTTCTTAATTGTCTTTTGCAGTAGCGGTCTTAAGTTTCTAAAATTTGATTTTTGGTTTTGATCTCATCTGATATTGGCCTGGACTGCATATTGGCATTATGTTGGTATTATTTCTGAATAATAATAGCTCAAACTGACATGATGGAAGTTATAATTTCATTTAGTTTAAATGGTAGACTTTTAGTCTACGGTGCCGACTTGCTTCTTGCCAATTTTTTTTGGCGCAGTTTCATTTGCTTACGCCAAACACTGTTTTGGATTCGCAGTGCACTTTTCATTGCAGTACTGTGCATGCTTCATTTGAAAAGGTGCGGTTGAGCACACACTGCCTTCGGCATTTCAAACATGTACCGGGCAATTTTTTTTAACTTAAAAAAACATCAGCGGCTTCGCTTTCAGAAAAATGGGACACTAGTAGCTTCGCTTATTCATTGAGAAGCGAAAACACAGAATAACATACAGAGTTCTGAACCTAAAGTGAATGAAAATGTTCAAAAACGAGAAAAGTGTAGTTAAAACTTCACATACTTATTTTAATTGTCCAATTGTTGTTTACACTTAGGACACTGGTATCTGCTTGCTCTCAATCTCTGATCCACACACCACTGGAAAACAACTTTTGCTTCTGCTATCTGAACCTGATGGTAGGTCAAAAGGGATCCAATGTTCCCAGAATTTGAAGCCATAATCAAAAACAGCTATACAAAGTGCACATAGCGAAATGATAAAATCAGATGAAAATCAAACTGACAAAACAAATTCGATTGAATCGACCAATCACGTGAAACAGATGAACGGAACGAATCGTAATATCGCGCCATGCACAAAACACTGATGAAAAGATCAATTTCAGCGCATGCACACATTTCACTCGTTAAAATCATTGCGGAACCAAAACAAATATTCTCTCCTCTCCATTCTTGGCGGCGAACAGTTGGCGATCCTGAGAGGAATGAAGTAAGGGCACCGTAGACTAAAAGTTAACCCCAGGAGCCACCCAGGACCACATAAAAATTAGGAGCTATTGTTCTTATCAAATTAATCATGTCGTCATAGATACAAGGCACATTCGCCTGATAAAAGAGTCCGTCCCCATAGAAAATATAGCAGCCTTAAATAACTGTATATGACTTATGATGGAGTATTCTGTGTTAGGGTTTGTTTTCAAACACAATAAGGGGCATAGACAATCTTCTCCAAACCATAATTCAACTATCACTAGATTGAGAAATTGTGATTAGACGAGAAATGTCTGTGAGGTTGTCCTGTTTTCACAGTAATCTGCCCTTCTCATCTGCATGTTTAACCACAAAAAAAGATTTAACTGTCGAGATTTATATTTTTCAGTCACTGTATGGTCTAATTTTGGTTTACCTGGATTCATAACATCCATGATTTTCTATATGCGTGAACAGGATAGGCTCTTTTGAGGATATTCTGCTGCCCAAACTCGTCTGTTTCAAATTATTTTGCTCAAAGTATTTTATTTGGATATGATTTGTATCACTTCAACTACAATTTGTTACATTATTTTCTTTCTTTTGCTACAGATGATTTTTACTAGCTGCCTTTAACCTTTCTCATTTTCAGTGCTTTCCATCTAGAATTTTCCATGATGCCTGGATCCCTTTTGCTTTTTGCCCAACTCTCATTCTCATAACACCCAAGAATGTTAATAGCCCAAAATTTTAGCTGTTTCCAAGATTTCAAAACCAAGTCTTGGAAACATATTGTGACTTGTTCACATTTGCTTAAATTGTTCATCTTGTCCATATTCACTTCAACTATAGTGATAACTATTTCTTCTGAAGGTGAGCTTCTCTTATTTAAGCACCATACGTCACTGGCAGGCGTACCCGTTTTAATAAATGGGCTATCTTATTTTTTTACGCATTCTGAGAGTTTAGATGAAACATTGTCTTATACTTAGGCTTGCCAGACGTCCCGGTTTTCAGACAAAATCCTGGTGTCCCGGCCGGTTTACTTCACGTTCCTGTAAAAAAGTAAATCTGATTATAGATGACCAAAAAAGTCTAAAAATAATTAACTGTGAAGGATTATTTAGGATAATTACTTTGTCATTTATTTCAATGTACTGTATGAAAAGTAAAAACTATAGAAGAGTGATGGTCTGCTAATAAATAATATTGTCATCGTATCGTCTTGTCTCGCCAATCGTGACCATGCCTTCTGCTTACCTGGGACATCAGCACCAGTTGAGAGAGTATTTTCTTTGATGAACAACGCATGGACTGATGATTGGGTTTGATGAAGAAATCTACGGTTGAAGGCTTGATGACATGTAAAATTAATATCGGATTAGCTTGTGAAGATTTTTACAACAAGATTAAAAACAAAAAAAGACTTTCTAAAAAAAGTCCTAGCCAATGAAAATTACATGTAAATATTGTTCAAATTTTTATTCCTCATTCAAAGTGTTTCTTCTTACTTAAGTAACTTATAAATATTAACATGTAAGAAATAAAATGTTTAAATTTATTTGCTTGTGTCATTTATTATTACCCCTGGTTTAGGTTCCTAATCAGTGACCATTTATTCATAGTATTCAGTATAAACTACCCTCTAAAACACTCTAAAAACCCGCTAAGGGTGTGTACCCTTGAATACCCGCGACGCTGGGGGGCATTCGGGTGTCCCGGTTGAACATTTCAGAAATCTGGCAAGCCTACTTATACTCATCATCAAGAAATAATGCTTTGAATAATTTCCAATGAAAGTTAATTTCTTATGAATCATTTTTGTTAAACTAAATATTGTCATATCTGTGAATGTTTTATTTTTGAAAGATTTTATTGTAATATTTATTGCCAATATTTTTAAACTTAATTCAGGTAATAGAAACCTTTGAAGATCTTATAGCAGATCTTGAATTCTAGTATGCTGCTGATTTTGACCATTCATTGTAAGCAAAACCAAAAGACGTCACATACTTTTTTTTGTGTTAAGAAGTTTGAATTATTCTCTACTTTCTAAAATATTGCAAAATTATAAGTCACTCATCACCTCCAATGTTGTTGGATTATATCAGAACTTGAATTAAGCTGGATAGATTGGTCAACAAAAATGGTACTGTACTATTTAAAAGTATTGTATTTATACAATACTTTTGTATAAATACAATATTTCTTCAAAAACATGGGCTAATATCAGTGTGAAAGTCACTTTTACAAGAAATCACAAAAGTAAAATTTTTTTTTTTTTTTTGCCTGCAACTATTAAATATGTAAAATGGAGAAACGGTTCTGCATTTTTTTTTACTTGCTCCTGATGTAAAAGCTTGTAGTCAAACTTTCTTTTTAACATTTAAATTTAGCCAGTTTGTAAACTTTTGAAACTGTTTCCAATGCTGTTACTTGACTCTCCAGTTGAAAAATCCTAGTCTTTCTGATTAGCTAATTGTATTTATTCATACATTTATTTCACAATCTCTGGGGAAAAATTTCTTAGGAATACAAAAATTCAATTAGATGAAAAACAAAAAATCTTTTCCCCCTGTCCTTAAAAGCTTTGCTCAGAGCTATTGTCTCTCTGCCACAAGAACAGTCACCGCCAAATTGTCTAGTTTACAGCGGTCACCATAGCAACTGGTTATGCTAGGGAAGATGCATTTTGAATAGGAGGAATCTAACGGAAATCGGAGTTTTTTTGTTCGTGCCACCAGTTTGTGGCGGAACATATTTGAATGAACTTCTACGTACTAGGAAATAAATTTTTCCGATGATAACCTGTTTCTATAGCGACCGCCATAAACTAGACAATTTGGCGGCGAGAGTTCTCTTGGTGGACAGACAGTTAATATAATTGGATCAGTTTAACTGGCTACTAGGAAGTTTAATGATTTTTAAGTAATAAAAAAAGCCATTTTGAAAAATGGCTATGAATGGAAGTTGAAACTACATTTAAAATATTCTAATTTTATATGCACGTCTATGCATAAACCAGATTTGAAAAAAAAAGGCCATAATATAATATATTAGACAGTTTTATGCTTTCAAAATTAATCTGTTTGTTATTGTTTAGTTTCAATTTTTATTTTCATTTGTGTATTTTTATTCTTTCAACACAGAAAAAAATTATTTTTTTTTTATGTCCTAACCATTTTATGGTCACTTTCTTATTGTTGAAATCTTAATCTATTTTAGACAGATTGTTCATAAAGCAATATCATTAAACCTCTAGAAAATGGTTGGCATAATCAAAAAATTGGATGAAGCTGTTGTAAATAGAATAGCAGCAGGTGAAGTTGTTCAGCGACCATGCAATGCCTTAAAAGAATTAATTGAAAACAGGTATGTAATTTGTTTCTGTTAAATCATGTTAAGATTAAAAAATATTGATTCATAGTTATTTCTCTTTCTAAAATTTCATATAAAAGTACAGTCGAACGTCACAAATCCGGAATCGTCGAGACTTCGGCAATTCCGGATTTGGGATAATTCCGGATCTTAGATCATTTCAATATTCAGAAGTGAATTTAGCATCATATAACACATAATTCAATTTAAAATTTTAAAAAACTTATTTATTACTTGTTTTCTTTGATTTATAAACATAATATTGTTTCTTATTAATTTTAACATTTTTACAAAACATTTCATTTAAAGTGAGTTGCTTCATTAGATTTGGTTTCTGATTAAGTAACTTCTCTTTTATTTTATGTATCTCCATTATGTCCTGTTGCTCTGGTGGATGCTGACTCTGGACGCCGATTTGTTAGATAAAAGTTAGGATTTTTTGGGGGGATGGGGGTGGTTAAGGAATGAAAAATGTCCGGATTTTTGGATCTTTCCAGATTTGCGACGTTTGACTGTATATAAGTTTTCTTTTAGTGTGATGTCATATGTCACTTGCCCTTCATAGTATCAAATAGACTTTTGTAATAACTAGGTAGATTTTCAGTGATGAATCAAATTTAGTTCTTAACAACACCATTTTAAAAATTTAAGAAATGTAGTATGTACTTTGATAAATAAAATTTGTAGTTATTCAAAAACTGGTAGACTGATGTGAGGTTTAGCAATGAATTGCTCACTGCTTTCGGACTGGCTGCTGGAAGTTTTCCTATAAGCAAAACACAAGTATGGGTCAATTTCTCCTGAAAGTCCTCCAGAAAGGCAATCTAACTCCTATTTCTTTGTATCTTCACATACAGAAGATGACTCGTGGGCGTGGCTAGATATGCAGGATTAAATAAATGGGATTAGAATCACTACCAAAGTCGGTAATCATTTGAAGATTGCTTAATCATAGCTCCAGAAACTTGAAATTATTGATTTGTCTGCGATTCGTAACATTATGTGATATTCTGTATCACGTTAGTGACTTTGGCAGTAGTTCCCTGAAGGAAAAATACCTGAAGCATTTATTATTTCATAGCAAATTTTAAGATGGGAGTTATTGAAGAGCCTTTAGAAATTATTTAGAAGTTGCATGACAAAACTGACTAGTTATTGAGAGAAGTCTTCTTTTTAGTTAACTGAAATTATTTAAATATGAAAATGTCTCCATGGTATTTCTTTGTATATAGAATTTCTTGATTCCTATTATTTCTCCCTGTGCATACATTGTTTTGATATTTGTTATTTAAACATGTAACCCTTGTTGAATTCAGCCTGAAATAGGTTCCCCACCTAAAGAAATAGAGGTAAACCTGGATTTTAGGGTGCATACTATTTTCTTGCCAATTTTCTTTGGCGCAATTTTATTTGCCGTCAGCAAACACTGTTTATGATGTGCAGTTAGTTTTTTATAGGTCTCCTGCTCATTCGATGCCTACGGCATCTCAAAACGAGAAATTGAGCACATTTGCAATGCCTTCACCGGGCAAATTTTTTAAACTTAAAACAACGTCAGCGGCTTTGCTTTCACCAAAGCAGACCTCTCGTAACCTCGCTTTTTCATTGAGAAGCGAAACACACAGGGAAAGCACGAACACAGGAAAAACACGATGTCTGAAGACGCTAAAACGTAGCAAGGGAACCATTGTTTCTGGAAAAAAAACAACATTCCTCGTTTGATATTTGGAAGCCATAATCAGCAACACAGAGAAAGAGAATCAGCAAATTAAATGAACAAAAATCTTCAGAAGAGAAGCGAACGGTTATTGAAAAAAATCATTTGGTAAATGATCAAGAATTCCAAGCGAAGTGTTATTCAATTCATACGCCGACCAATCAAATCGAAGAGAGCAGACAGTGGGCCAATGGAAATGAGGCGAAATTAAGGGCATGCACCATAGACTGGTAAACAAATCACTGTCGGCACATGCGTGTACGCCGCCGAATGTTCTTGCATTCTCTCTTGGCGACAAACAAGTGGCGAGCTTAAGGGAAATGAAGTGAGTACACACCGTAAATTCCAGGTTAACCGAAATAAAAAAGTTAAAAGTTGATTTAGTTGAAAACCATAAATTGTTTATTTGGTTAATAACAAAGTTTGCATTTTTTAAGTGATATTAGTTTAACCTCCATTATGAATGCTGTGGCTATTAATTATGCATGTTATTTATCATCTATTAATTTTAGTTTGGATGCCAAAGCTACTAGCATTCAAGTTGTTGTAAAATCTGGAGGAATAAAGATGCTGCAAATACAAGATAATGGAACTGGTATTAAGGTAACCTTAAAATGTTCTGATTTTGTTTAACAAAATTGAATGCATTTTGGATAAATCATAATGTATTTCTTTGGGTATTCAGAATGGTATATATGACAATGATTTATCAGGTCATAGGCGATGGATTTGCATGGTATACATTATCTGATAGTGACCCTGTGAGATCCCCATAATCTCACAGGGTCATTTTCTCTCTTGGCGACAAACAAGTGGCGAGCTTAAGGGAAACGAAGTGAGCTGGTTTTGAGAGGAAGTGATCATCCTCACATTGAACAGGGATGAGATTCTTCCGCTTTTTCGCGAATTTCCGCTTTTTTGTTATTTTGAAGAAATTTCGCTTTTTTTTTCTCTCTCAAAATTCCGGTTTTTTTTTCCTGGCTGCAAAAATTTTCTTTTTCTTCAGAAAATTCCATTTTTACACAAAAAGAAAAAAACCTTTCTATCTTCTGTTTTTGAAAGAAAATTCTGGGAAAATATGCTCGACCACGCGGCTTAACTCCACTGGCTACGAAACTAGCTGATTCATCTTCTACTGACGAATCAACATTATATCAGCAAGCTCTACAAGGATGAACATTCCAACATATTTTGTGCCATTCAAAGTATTAATTACCAACTTTTTGCAGAAAACAAAACCTCTGTGGCATATTTTGCAAAAAAAAATGCTATTATAAGAGGTCGTGTTAAAAATAAAATTAGTTAAAAACTTAATTTTTTTTTTTTTTTTTTTTTTTTTTTTAAAAAAAAAAAAAAAATGGAACGAAAACAAATAAATAAGCTACATCAAAAAAAGAAAAACTCCTGTCAAAAGAGGTAGCTATAAAGCTGTGTGCAAATGCAGCAAAAAAGCAGATAATAAGACACACAAAAAAATCTTCTCAAAATAAAAAATAAAACCGATGATTTACCTAGGCATTCTAGAGATAATGTAGTCCCGACAACTATGCCAGTAATTAAACAAAGAGATACTTATGAAGACTGTGCAAAAACTTTAGCATCTACTGAAAATAAACTTGCAGATAATACAAACACATCCTTTATTGAAGAAAAATCTGTCAAAGATAGGAGCCCTCCAAAACAAGGGGTGAAGCGTGTTAATGGAGATCTGTTACCAACAAAAGCCACACAAATAAAAAAAAAAAAAAAAAACTAAAGACGACTTCTTTAACAATTAAGGAAATGTTTCAAATAACAATAATGCTAAATGAATCTGTCATTGTAACTGTACAATTTCTCGACCCCTCTCACTTTATAAGGTGCAAAATCAGTGTACTGTTACTTTTGCAAAAAGGTATAAAAATAAAAGAAATAAAACAGAATTCAGTATATGATACATTATTATAATTTATGAAGAGCTTACTTTACACAAAAGCACTAAATGTGTAAAGAGCACTTTACATAATTGCACGAAGCAAAAGAAATGATTTGTCCTTATTTTTATTTATATTTTGAGCTAACTTTTATCAAAAGGCTATTAAATATAATTCTTCTCAGACTTCTGTTGGGTGAATGTTGCATCTCGGTGATGTTCAGGTGGTAAATATTTTTTAATGTCTAATTTTGTATTTTCTGATGCCCTTGCTGATTATAGTGTAATATTTTCATCATGTTGCATGTTCTGGTCTTTTATTTCTTAAAACATCTTTCGCGTATATAAATTATGGTACAAATGTTTTGCTCGCGTATGATTTCAGTCTTTTTGCTTTTTTGCCAATCTCATCCCTGATTGAAAGACTATTGGCTAATCAAAAAGGATAGAGGATTGTGTAAACTGACGGGAGAGGAGAAGGGTAGATGACCTGAGATGGCTGGCGACACAGAAATTTGGTGGTGTTGGAGACATGACGCCGCCTGCACCCCCGGTACCTAGAACCGAAGTTAGGTGTTGGAGACAGTTGGTTATTTGTTTATGAGTACATTGTAAGTTTGTAAATACCATTATCTTTATCATCAGGGTTGGATTTAATCTTTGAAACACTCCGTGAAAAAATTAAAATCTGCGCCCCTATGGAACTACAATGTAAGCACTCTAAAAAAAAGATATATGGTCTTTTTTTTTTTACATTTTAAAAAAAAAAAAAAAAGAGTAAATCAGTAATTGACACAAATACTTATAATAACTTTTCACTTAAAATACTTCATTTGAAAAAACAGTTTACAGGAGTATAATTCAGATGATTTTTTTTTTTTTTTACAATCTTTTAGTTCAGATAATTCTCTAATTAATTCAGAAACATCTAAACTGCTACTCGATTCCTAATACAGCATGGTCTGATAATCTTGTTTGAGATGTTGCTGTTCGCAAGTAGTTCTTGATTATTTTTAGTTTGGAAAAAGTACGTTCTCCTGATGCAATACTTATTAGAAAAGTCAGTAAAATTCTTAGAGCAATGCTCAAGTTTGGAGCAAAATTCACACAAACATTGCCTTTTATATGTATAGATTACTGGAGTTAGTGCCTTGAAAGTTTTGTGCTCATTAGTACATAAAATTAGATTGTTTTATTGATTTTTAGAATGTTTTCAGAAACTGTTGCGGTTTTTTTTTCTCATTTTGTTTTGACAAGTTTGAACTGCTAGATTTTTTTTACTCCGTGCCGGGGCACGGACTAACGGAGTGTTCGTCCGGCCCTGTTATCACAAACTAGAGTCTAAATGTTTAGTGACCCAAAGACTTTTCGCTGCCTTGGACTAATAACTACAGGCGTCATTAAGATGTTACACACTTGTCAATGGAATAGAAATGAATAGACCAATTTACAGCAAGAGGCTTGAATTATTTCATTGAACAACCTATGGTTTCCCTTGGAATGCTGAGGGATTAGCCTATGTATATAAAAAGAGTAGACCGTCTCGGGCAGGGGGGGAAAGGCAGATGCTAATAGAGTTGAATATGCGGTCACTACCAGTGGCGGCTCGTGAGCTCAGAAATGAGGAGGGCTGCAAAAAAATGTTTATCAAGAGAATACAATTTTAAAAGCTGCTTTATCGTCAGGTAGGCCTAGTTTTTAAATTCCAAATCCAGATGTGACATTTCCCGCTTTTCAAACAAAGTAAATAACCAGCATGTGACATTTTCTATTAGTTTTAATAGCAAAAATTAAAGTGAATGTTGATGTGCCGATTCCTCTGACGAAAAAAAAATAATAGTCGGAGCTCCACATATACAGTTAACTCCTTGCACAGTTCACTCTAACACTCTTTCAAAAATGAATATCAAATGACTCATATACAGAACATTTATTTTTAAGCTAAAACATACATTTTTTAACGAGATACTCGGAAATTGGAAAGTTTTAGAATGGTATTATTTGCTTGAATCTGTCGTTGCAACACAAACCGAAACTCATAAACAGCTAATGAGATTGCAACTTGTGTGAGAGTGAGGAAAAAAGAAAAAATATATTAAAAAGAGCATCTTTCTTTCGTTCAGTTGGCTCCGTGCCAGCCAGAGCTGTGCTGACTTGCAGCCCATAGCCCGTCTAAGTTAAAGGAAGAAAGAGTTGCTTTTTCACTCCGGATTTTCTGCTCAGTGAATGAATTTTGGGGGTGGAGGGAGAGATTATTCTGCAGCTCAGAAATGCATCTCACTTCGTTTGGATTCATTTTATGCCTTTTTTCCAATTTTTTATTACTTTTTTTTGCATTCTCTTAAGTCATTGAACTCTCAGAGTCGAAAAGTAAGCAAATAAGATTAAAAACGAAAAATACAAGTTTAAAAAATAATTTCAGGGGGTGCTGCAGCCCTAACGGGCGAGCCGCCATTGGACGCTAATGAAGTTAAAGGAAGTCAAGCTGGACTTTGCCCATAATATTAGGGTTAAATATCCACCTTTCTGTGCTGATCCCAAGTTTCAGCATTGCATCAATTTTGTGAATTAGAATAAGAGTCCCCCTTGTGCATTTGCGTAACTATTGAGATTTGTGCTATAGTTGGTTGTTGTTATTGTGGACTCTTAAGGTAGGGCATTAGTCAAGAACACAAGATTTGGATTTTTCATTTTCATCAAATTTTCATTGCAGCAGAAACCAAAAGATATTGTAATACTAGTTTACTTTAATTATTATTATTTACTATGAATGCATTTCATATTTTGTAGTGAATTCTTAATGGTTGTTAGTTAGTTTATTTGTATAATCAGAGTGATCTTGCCTCATATTAAAATGACCGATTATAAAACAGGATATCTAGAGGTAATAAAAATTCCAAAACTCATGAATTTTAATTGCAGTAAAAAAAAATATAAATTCCCAAGTAAAATTAAGAATTAGAAACTTTTTAAATATTTAAATTAATTAAATTTAAATAAATATTTGCTTTATATTAACAGTATTGTAATCAATTACTTCAAAGCCTCAGATGGTTAACAAATAAGGTTGATCGGTTTGTATATGACAGGAAATTTTTAAAAATTAACCTGAATTGATAAATTTAATTTTTCATAAAGATAGATATCCACACAAATGACGATGGAGAAGATTTAAATTTTAACTTGAAATTTATTATGGCACAACATGGTTACTACTTGTAACCATAACACAAGATAGATAATAAAACAATACTTAGCATATGGAAGTAAGCATGAGTTTTCCATATCTCATAACAGGTCTCGACACAGTCACATCTGACATCCTCTCCAGAAAGAGGAAGAAAAAACAAACAAACTAGTATCACTTTTATATATGTGTGGTGTTTAAGAAATTTACATCTTCAATAACATGCTGGCTTGGATCAACCAGTGATTCGAATCAGCATATTATTCCAGTTAGCGTCGATCACAATGCTGACCAACTAGAGCTAACAAGATTCGAACATTGTCGTTTTGCTGATGCTGCCGATAAAAAGAAGCAAGATTTAATTTATTCCCAACAGTATAGAATATAACATACTTTATCCTTTCCATATAAAGCCTTTTTTCGAGCCCTCCTTTCTGAGTGAATAAAAGGTTTTCAAGTGTTGCCAAAATTTGTTTTGTCCTTAACACTTTGGTGGGGATTAGGCATGCTGTAAATATCAATAATTGCTCATGGATTGGATACTCTAAAATCACATCTAAGATATTCATTTAATATATCTCTTTAAGAGGAATGTTTGATTTCGATAAAGAAAGTTCTTGATTTACTATGGATGCAATTTTCTTCAAAATTTCTCGGCACTGAACCTCACTCTAAATGTTTTATTATACATATATTAAAAAAAAGTTATATTTTAAAGACATATTTGTATTGAAGTGAGGCATCTCTTGATTGTGCTAGAGAAAACATGGATTTCTCATTGAGTTCTGGCATTCAAGATTTGAATTGTATTTGTGATAATGTTTCTTGAGGTTTATTCAACCAAAAGAAGAAAATGTTTGTTTTTTTGTTTGTCTATAATGCAGTTAAATTACCTTTCAATTTAAACATGACATTTATTAGTACAGTCACATAGCACATCAATATGTTCTGTTTGGACTTGAATGTTACATTCAGTCTAAAGAGAAAAAAATAAAATGCCTTAAAGGTTAAACCTTTAAACTTTTTCTTCTTTCCTATATTGATACTCCACCATGTGTCAAAATTTATAAAAACTTAGGTTACATGCATATTTTACTCAGATTTTTAATTATTTCCCCTCTGCTGTTTCTCTAGAAAGAAGACCTCGATATTGTTTGCGAGAGATTCACCACCAGTAAACTAGAAAAGTTCGACGACTTGTCTTCCATATCAACTTATGGCTTTCGAGGTGAAGCCTTGGCCAGCATTAGTCATGTTGCACACGTTACCATAACCACTAAAACCGAAGATTCCAAATGCGCTTACAAGTATGAAACATACATTTCATTGTTCTTTATTACTATTATTTTGGTTAAGCTATTGTTCAAGTACAAACATTTATACAGTACAACCTCGGAAATCCGGACTGCTCGGGGGTTTGGAAGGTCTGGATTTCGGAAATTTCCCGATTTTAGATATCTTGCTTAAACCAATAGAGATGCCAAAGTTCTGATGACACTGTGTAGGTAAGTGACGTCACATTTAAGCGCGCATGTGAAGACATCTTCAGAACAGACACGGGAGTCGCAAGGCAGCGGCACATGGTTGCCTTGGTGACGCCTTTGACATTTGCGCATGCGCAACCAATTGAGACGTATGTTGATGTCAACTCCAACAACTCTATATAAAAACAGTTTTTAAACAATAAAAACATAAAGAGACATTAAAAAATGATACAAAGACAAAAGAAAAAAAAATGGTAGTTTAAAATGAATAGAATGACTGTGGAATTTCCGCATCTTGCCTCAAGAATTCAAGTTTAAAATTTATTTAGCTACTTTTTTTCTTGTCATGAGTTGAAAAAAATTGTCTGGTTTTCGGAGGATTCTGGATTTTAAAAGTCCGGATTTTCGAGGTCGGACTGTATATTAAACATGCACAATTTTGTAATTCCCATATTTATTAGACTGGCCATCCAAGGGTACCTAGTCTTACACCACTTGAAAGCTTTTTCATTAAGAATGCATCTTCTGGGGGATCGCCAACTCTTCTGTCTCCTGAATATATTAAAAATTTTCTTGTGGAAGTCTATAAACAATATTTTTAAAAAATGCCTACATTTAAATAGTAGGTTGTTCGGTTGGTATTATATTCTTCTTAGGAAACATTAATATATTTGGTTCCCATTAATGCACTTTTTGTTCAATTGTATGTGAATCAATTGCCAAGCAAAAGTTAGACTTCTTCTAAAACTGCATTATTAAAATTCTATTTATTGATTTGAATAATTAGGTGCTCATTTTCCATATTATATCGTGATTTTATGATTTCCCATGATTGTAATGCTAAACATTTTATGTGGGAAGATATGTTTATGATGTTAACAGAGATACGTGTTTTGTTACTTGCGTCTTGTGGTTAAGCCTGGTCATGGAATAATTATTAATAAAATTTTTATTCTTACATATGATGCTTATGGATTATAATTCTATTTTCAACAATGTGGGTTAATATTCTTAATTTTAACTATAAAGAATTTGAATTGTCTTCATGAATTGAAAGTATAATTCCAATTGAATTGATACAATTTTGAGGATCATCTCTGCTTCCTGACATTCATAGACAGTCAAGTACTGTCTATAAGTCTTTCAAGGGACTGATGTAAAACGACGTATAAATGAAGACGTATAATCGAAATTAGGTTGACTTTGATTTTTGCAAATTTCATGCTACTAATGCAAATTCTTTTAAAAGTATTAATTTTAAAGTTTTTTTAGATAGTATTAGTATATTACTACATAGTATTGAAAACAATAAGGAAATTTTGTAATTAAATATGTATCATAAAAGTGAGAAAATTCGTACCTTTATTGCATATTTCTAATACTAATTATACATGTACAGCACACTCTCTATTATCCATGCTCATTCTGGATTCACAAAAAAATTTTAAAGAGAAACATTTTCACGCTTATCATGCATGTAAAATCGATGTTGATGTTCGATCGAGAGATTCATTCCGTGAAACTAGTGAGCCGTGACGACAGAGGCTAAAGAATAGATTTTTTTTTCTTCCTCCACATGCAATCTCTACCGGTTCAACCCCTAATTTTCCGAGAAATGAATCGTCCACTTTCTGCTAGCTCGTTCTCCTACGAACACATTTCTCTCTGACACATCATTCTTTAACTTCCTCGTCTCCTCTCACTTTCGCACGTGTTCCTTTAGTTTTTGCGTCTTGTTTGTCGTCAGTTAGTAACGTGAAATTTTTTACTGGTAAAAATGAGTGGTGTGAAACGAAACGTTTTAAATGTTAAACAAAAATTAGAAATCCTTCAAAAACTTGATAATGGAGAATCAGCTAGTACTGATGCAGAAGATGTACTAAATGAGGGAAATATAATTTCTCATTCTGCTGCTCTACAATCTGTGGAAATTTTGTTAGATTATACGGGACAAAGAGGATTTGATTACGGTGACATTACTGCGGTTCGTAAAAGATGTGTCGATATACGACAAGAGATGAACAAACGGCAGCAGCAAAGACGCACAGCAGATTTTTTAAAGCATTAAATGTTAAAAGGAAAGTTCCTAGTTTGATGTTATACAGCATTGCAAATATAAATAATTTGTATATCTTTGTACTGATGTTTATTTTTTCTTTAATAAAAAGGAGTTTTCGGATTATCTGAGTTTTTTAATTCTCCGTGCGATCCCTCCCGGTGATTAACCCGGATAATCGAGAGTGCACTGTATTGTACGATTTATGTACATGCAGGTAGACGTTTGATTAAAAAAATTCTTTAACCATTGTTTGAAGTGCTGATTTTCTGTGAATGTTAAGTCAAGCATTACGAATCAAATTATGTTCATTGAATATTTTATTCACTATTCTTTTGACAAAAAAAAAAGGAATTTTTATGTAGAGTTCATTGCATCTTTTAACACTGGATTTATGGCAATTTCATGTATGCACATAAAAAGAATGATTAAATCCGTCACATTAACGGGTCTCGTAAACCTAGTGTTAAAGGAAAGTGGCATCGCTTAAATTTGCTCCAGACAATTTGTCTTCTGTCAATTCATGAATTGTAAATAATTTCAAAGTCATTATACAGTAGAACCCCTCTAATCCGAAATTCCAGTTAATCCGAACCGATTTTATTTTCGAAAATTATATGTAATTGAAAAGATTACCTGAAAAGATTTAAATATACATACTAAAAACAAAAAAGTACTTTTTCAGCATGCATAGTTTTGTACACATTGAAGAAACTAATGCAATAATTCAAGTATCACATTTACATTTAATAAACACGCATTACTTTAACGATCTTTTGGGGTAAAGAAATTTGTCAGATTTGTCTGACGAAGTGATGTTTGTCTGGAAGCAATATTATGCCAACGTCTCATAAACATAATGTCTGTTGATGTTGCATTTTCATCCTTCTCTGTCTGAGGAAGAAAGAAAAAATCTATTCTTTAGCCTCCGCCGTCACGGCTCACTAGTTTCACGGAATGAATCTCTTGAGTTCGTCTTAGGATAAGGTCACTTCATACAGGAGCACATCCATTATTCTAACGAAAAGGGGAGACGTATTCTCTTTCTAGTGCTTTTGAGTAAAAGAATTCAGGAGATAGTAGCACTGAATATGTTTACGTTTTTTTTTTTTTAGCACATATCTTTTTCTTTTCTATTTTTATCGGAATTTCGAGTAATCTGAATTTTTTGTAATCCAAACAGGCACCAGTCCCAATTAGTTCGGATTAGCGAGGTTCTACTGTATATCTTTTTCACGGTTCACATACTAGAAAGGAGGAGTTCAGTTCACATTTTAGAATGGGAGAAAACACAGTATAATCGAAGCTTTGTGTTGTATACAAGAAGCACTTTATCATTACAATGAAGACGAATGAATTGGGACTGTGATTAAACGACATATAAATGTAAACTAGCTGCATGGCCCGGCGTTGCAGGGGCAATCTTGAATATTGGGATATTCCCGGGTGGAGAGAAGTGAGATCACGTGAGGCCTTGGGATCCATATTTTCATATGCCCGGCTCCATTTTTTTCAACAAATATTGTCACTTACTTTCCCCAACAAATGTAAATATTCTTTCACACACAAATCTAGTCTTTTCATTACTAATTTTCATATGCCCGCCTCCGATTTATTTTTTTACACATATTGTCGCTAACGTAAACGTTACGTTTTCCCCAAAACGTAAAAAATCCTTTGAATCCTATATTGTTTAATTAAAATTTTTAAATCCAACCTTTTAATTACCTTATAGTTAATAGCCCAGCATTTCTCGGAATCCACATTTTTTTCATATTCCCGCCTCTGTTTTTTTCCCCTACAAATATTGTCACTAAGCTTCCCCAACAAACGTAAATCTCTTTGGAATCCTCTCTTGTTGGATTAAAACTTTCAGTTTTAGCCTTTTTACTACCTTAAAGCAGTTTGGTTTGAATGAAAACACGATAATTCTTATGCTTATTAGTTAAAACAGATTAGCATGATATTTATTTTGCAAAAGAAAAAATAAAACGAAATAAAAAAGAGAAACGCGATTTAATAGTACACCAAACTGATAAATTAAACACCAGAAACATATATTTTCGTCTTGCCCATATTTGAATAATAATGAAAAAAACGGATAGAAATGAATAAATATTTTCCCCCAACAAGCGTAGATGTTGCGAAACACTGTACGACAAAAAAAAGAAAGAAAAATGCAGGAAAACGATTTTTTTTTTCCATTGTTAATAAATCCAAACACAGAAGCTCGCTCAAAAAGGAAATACTAACTTCCGTTAAATAAATATAAAAAAAATGGAACACCGGATGCGAAAAATAATAGTAGAGAAAAAAAAGAATCCACTGTGAATGAATTTACCATTCTGCCAATAGATGGCAGCACGTCAATTCATTCATTTTGACGTTTTTAATTAATATCTTTTTAACTAATTGTAATTTCGGAATTTAATTGGTCTAAATGGATTCCTTGGATTATTCCCCATCTTTTGGTACTTTCCACGTGCTTCTCCGTTCAGCAGTTCGTGAGAAGATAGCCTCACATACATACATACGTTTGTTTACCTTCGAATTTTAATAGGATAGATGATAAACTTATAAACGGTGCTTTACTGTGTTTAAATTTTGCTGTATTATCTATTACAATTTTCAATTTCTTAGAAATATTATTTATAATTTTTCAGTCTAATGCAGAGGTTCCCAACCTGTGGTACGCGTACCCCTGGGTACGCAAAGGACCTGTTGGGGGTATGCGAACTCAAAGTTGGTAATGGCAGAAACAAGAAAACCTAAGGCATTAAAAGTTACAGAATTTATTTTTCCCATGAAAAATAAATGTGAAAGCTGTGCAAATCCTAAAGCCTACTCTCGAAATAAGATAGGGAAGAAAGGAAAAGGAATTCTGGTAATTGATTGACATTTGGTTTTCACAGCTCCAGACATAACGTTATATCCGTCTTCATTTCAACCCAGTTTTATAAAACAGCTCCATGAGACACACTCAAGGATCGCATTGAAATTTTCTTCCACTTAAATAGCTGATGATTACAACGTGTAATTATCAGCTATCCTTATAAATTACTGCGAAATTGTTTCAATACTGGTTTCATTTGTTTTAGTGTTGAACTAATACTGTTTTTTATAAGGGGAATAAAATGCATAACCAAATTTAAGTCCTCGAAACGTTATTAACTCGAGTCATTTGGCGCTTAAGCAACCGAAGCCCTTAACTTCTTTGCATTGAGGGGTTGGATGTGGCAGTAGGGGATACGCGAAATAAAAAAGACTAATCAGGTGGTACTCGAGAGAAAAAAGATTGGGAACCTCTGCTCTAATGCATTGTTTACTAACTTATGTCATTCAAATATTATGTTTGTGTTTTAAAGAGTTCAGTATTCTGATGGAAAGCCCCTTCATCCACCTAAACCTTGTGCAGGAAATAGAGGGACTCAGATATTGGTGAGAATAAAGATTTCTTTTTAAATTCATTACTTTATACTCAATTTTATATTTTTAATTAATGATAATCATTAAAATAAACTCAAATAGAATTGCAGACAACTGTGCATTTTGTTCCTGATACTTAAAAAAAATTGTTTACTAATGCTGTTGAAAACATGATCTGCAAGTAACCTTTATATTATGGGCTAGAGGAAAACCAAAACTTCCTCTCTGTATGGCAATTTTGACAAAGACAGTGGTCAATCCAGGCGAAAATTGGGGTCGTTTTGCAACCCCTTCACAAAATTACACCTCGTAAAAATGGCCCCTTCACAAAACTCAAATTCCCCAAAGCTTTCCCTTCACAAAATTCAAATCCGTAAAAACGGCCCTTTTACAAAATTTCATTTTATAAAAATTGTCCCTTTTTAAAATTTTTCCAAGGCCAAACAATGATTCGCGAACAATTTTTTTTAATCCGACTTCTTTTTTAAAAGTCTTTGAATGAGACAATGCACAAAATATATATACGAGTATTTTTTTCTTCAGTATTATATCAAATTACTGCATATATTTGGTTCAATGAAACACTTTCGATATTAAACGTAAAATATAGAAATATGACTGCTAGAATTGAAGGTTTTAATGATAAAAAAATTTTCACAAAAGTATTTTTAATTTTCACGATTTTTTTCTCCACAAAAATGGACCCCCGAAAAAACACAACCTGGATTGACCCCTGAAAGAAGCAGAAAAATGTTTTGCTATTTTTTTCAAGCCATTAGTAGAAAATGTGTGCGGTCTCCTTCAGCTGCCCTGTTTTTGTTTTTCTTTATTAGTAACCAATATCTCATTAATATGGGGTGACAGAATAGGATGGGGAAGTAAATCGATTAACCATGTGATGAGAAAAAAATTATTATTTGCGAGGTGTGTGAAACTAATCATTTTCTGATACAGCAGTTGTAACAGTCTGTAATCAAATATGGTTAAAATTTACTCTACGGTGCCCGCTTACTTCGTTACTGTTAGGATCGCCAACTCTTTGCCGCCAAGAATGGAGAGGAGAAAACATTTGTTTTGGTTGCGCAATGATGATTTTTACGAGTGAGATCTGCGCATGCGTGGAGATTGATCTTTTCATCGGTGTTTTGTGCATGACGTGATATTACAATTCGTTTTGATTGGTTTGTTCCATTGATCTGTTTCATGTGATTGGTCGATTCAATCGAATTTGATTAAGAAATCGTTTGGAATTCTTCGGTGTGATTTTTGTCTGATTTTATCATTTCGTTACATGTGCTTCGTATAGCTATTGTTGATTATGGCTCCGAATTCTGGGAACATTGGTTCCCTTTCGACCTACCATCGGCTTCAGACAGTGGAAGCCCAATTTAAAATAGGTATTTGAAGTTTTAACTGCACTTTTCTCGTTTCTGAACATTTTCATTCACTTTAGGTTCAGAACTGTGTGTGTTATTCTGTGTTTTAGCTTCTCAATGAGTAAGCGAAGCTACTGGTGTCCCGCTTTGCAGAAAGCGAAGCCGCTGATGTTTTTTTAAGTTAAAAAAAATTGCCCGCTACACGCTTGAAATGCCGAAGGCACTGCATGCTCGATCGCTCCTTTTCAAATGAAGCATGCGTAGTAGAGCAATGAAAAGCGCACTGCGCATCCAAAACAGTATTTGGCGACAGAAAATGAAATTGTGCCAAGAAGAATTGGTGAGAAGCAAGTGGGCACCGTAGAGTAAATGTTTACCTCAGTGGCGAATCTAGGATTCGGGTCGGGGGGGGGGGGGGGGCGGGCAAAAAAATTTTGTATTGTTATGACGAATATGAAATCTCAAGGCTAAAGTAAACCAAAAATGTTTAACTTTACAGACTTGACTCACCTGACAATAAGAAACATAAAGAACAATACAATACTTTCGATAATTTAATGAAAATTGCAATGAAATAACTAGCCAAAAAATGTCTTCGACCGCGTCGAAACTACAAATACAAGTGGAATGACTACAAAAGTAGAAAAATTTTCGAGCCTGTATAGCCACAAAGCAATGTTGAAACGTTTTTTAAATTTTTTTTTTGAAGAGGGAAATAAAGAAAAAAACAGTTGTAATGATTTTAAATAAAATCAAGAATTCTGGCTTGACTCTGGGGGGGCTGTAGCCCGATAGCCCCCCCCCCTGGATTCGCCACTGGTTTACCTCAAATATAAAAAGTTTGCTAGTACAACATTTGTACTGGGGATGTAATGAATATTCAGCAACTGTTCGGCTGGCCGAATACTACACAGGTATTCGACCGAATAAATTCAGGGTAGTAATGTTTTTAACTGTGCTTGTAATGGTTTCTCGTATGTGTGGTTTTAAATTCATTTTCATTGAAGATATCCAGTTTGTCTTTTATTGACACAAGCACAACGCCACTACGACACAAGCTTTTAAAATGGAAACATAAAGACATGACTTAGAGCCGGATCAAAATCTACGGCCGCTTGGGGGTAGGGCCAGTAGGAATCTGAAGATGAAACCCCCTTGGGGTGGGGATGACAGTTTTGTTTTTCCCTTTACGGGGATTACTGTAGCCAAGTTGCCTCAGTGCTTTTAAATGTATTTAATAAACAATATTGCAGAATTACTATATATATGTATCAATGTCATGAAAATCAATCAATGTTCAAATTAAATGGAAAAACTGTAGTTTATCGGTAAAAGCGTATAGATGCTCATCAGGGTAAGTAAAATCTATACGAACCGCTCAAAAATTAGAGAAATCATAATGTTTTCTGCAAACAGTGCTAGCATAAAATTAAAAACACTGCCCTTCACTCCGAACATTATGATAGACCAAGAATTTGAATGAAATACCAAATATTAGAAATAATTCTACGAACCTAAGACTGAGGGATGCAGCCAACGGGAGACAGGACAAAGTATATTCAGTGGAGTCTCCCTATAACGAAATCGCTTGGTTCCAGTTAAAAAATTCGCTATAGAGAAAATTTCGTTATACGGAGATTAAAGATATTTTTGCAATTATTTAAGTAAATATTACAAGCCTTTTATTAGGTGCGATAAGTTCAAAAGTATTTAATTATGAGTAAAAGCATTTTATTAAGTCATGTTGCACATAACAAAATTGGGAATCTTTGTTTGCTTTTCTTTCCTCTGAAATATTTGTCTCCTTTAAAAGCTAGCCTTTTTGTAGAAAGACGTTATCGCTGGAATGAACAATGTGAGTGGTTGCACATGTGAGCAATTTGTTTGCACAGAAATTAGCATCTTTCTTCAAAAATGACAAAAATCGAAAAAAGAAACGTCTGAAAAAATTCGTTATAGGGAGACAACCACTTCATTATATGGAGAATATTTTGAATGTTTTTTAACATTCCGATTAAAAATTTCGTTATAGGGAGAAATTCGCTGTAGGGAGATTTCGTTGTAGGGAGATTCTACTGTATATATACATTTATTTAAAAATCTTCTAACATTTACCCAATTTTAAGTTGCATTGTATATAAGTATGTTTAATGTTGCATATCATTTATCACTGTAAAGCCTGAAGTTATGATGCAGGAACAATACTTGCTCAGCATTTTCAGAAAGAAGTCTGTTCTGTCTTGTTTCATTATTATGTATTGCGAGCTTCAGAAAATAAGCTCTCGCTAAGTACTGTACTTCCAAGAGCTGAAAGGATATATTTTTTTTTTTGCTAAATTTGCAAATCTTGGAAATTTTTTCTTTTTCTTCCCTCCAATTTAGTGGACATTCCACCCTAGCTATTAGAATTTTTTTTATATATAAACAGACGTGACACATCTCTGCAGATTTCAGCTTTTTTGGCATCAGATTTTATAATTCTTAATTTTCTTATATAATAATTCCACAATATTTTTAATATTGCAAGCACTTTTTGTATAAATGAATTTATTTTATTGTTCAATTAATCATACTTATTTTAGTTCTCGATATTTATGTTTGGCACAATTCATTATTTATGAAGTTCAGCTTTTTTTGTTCCAAGCTTGTGTCATGTCTGTATAAAAATTGGAGTTTACTTCCAAGAAAACTTGGGATTTATCCACTGAATTTGCTTTTGTGTTTGCCATTACAATGTTCTGCAGTGATGAGTTTTTTTTGTATTTCTGCTTAGCAAATCCAAATTGAAGAGGATTTCTCACATTTTGATATTGAAATTAAGATATCTCTAATAATAATAAAGGAGAATGTGTGAGTGTGTTGGCGCTCTACAGGGCAGACCACTGGACTTAGAGCAACGAAATTCGGCACAAGCATACTTTGGAGGGTGGGAATGTGCACTTTGGAGCCCTTTTTTTGAAATTTTAATTAATTAAAAATTAATTGAAATTTTGGCGTTTTTCTTTAATAACTTGAAACAATTTTCCTTGGCAATGTAAATTATGGCCAAAAAATATTTTCAAAAATTTATTAAAATTAGAGAAAAATTTGTGGATCAACTTAATTGATATCATTGAAAAGGTACTTTTTTGTATTTTCAGATGGTGTAAAAGTGATTTTTGTGCTGTAATATTTTCGGAAGTATTGAGAAAAACGTCAAAATTTTCCTTAATTTATAATTAGTTAAAATTTTGAAAAAAGGGCTCCAACTTGCACATTCCCATCCTCCAAAGTATGTTCGTGCCAAATTTCATAGCTCTAGGTCCAGCAGTCTGCCCTGTAGAGCACCAACACACATTCTCCTTTGTTATTAGTAGAGATTTGGCAGTGCAATTTTTTCTGTTAGTGGATTTTGAATGATTTTTATTCGGATAAAACAAAAGTAATCTTTAAAAGTAAAGTTATTAACAAAATGAAAGTTGGAGCCTATCGATTCATCAATCCTCTTTTTCATTTATTTCTTAAGCACTCTACCAATGTTGTACAGTCGAACGTCGCAAATCCGGGATCGTCGGGACTTCGGCAATTCCAGATTTGGGATAATTCCGGATCTTAGATCATTTCAATATCAAGAAGTGAATTTAACATCATAAAACACAGAATTCAATTTAAATTTTTAAAAAAACTTATTTATTACTTGTTTTCTTTGATTTATAAACATAATTATTATTATTTCTTTTTAATTTTAACATTTTTACAAAACATTTAATTTAAAGTGAGTTGCTTCATCATTTTTGGTTTTTGATTAAGTAACTTCTCTTTTATTTTATGTATCGCCATTATGTCCGGCATAAAGTCCCTATCCTTTTATTAATGTTTCAACTCTTCCACTCATTGTCAATTATATTTTATTTTCCACTTGTGTTTCTTTCTTTCTCCTCGTATTGGATACCCGAGAGTTTGGGATTCATCACACCATGCGCATATTTAGAGCGTGATGTGAGCACTTTGTCGAGGGCTTTATCGTCACAATGCAGTACTTCAAAGGTGTCATCTTCGGCAATTTCTTGTTTATTGATTTGATGTACTCAGTTTCAAAAATTTCAGCTTTTTTCTTTTGAGATACTAACATTAGGTTACAATACCCCGTATTAATACATGCGATAGCACATCCACTGTATATGTGGTTCATGTGGTTAAATCCCTTCCCTCCCCAGATAGTTACGACCGGTTTCTGCTGACTCTGGGTGGCAATTTGATAGATAAAAGTTAGGATGTATATATATATATATTTTTTTTTTGGGGGGGGGGGGGTTACAGAATGAAAAAGGTCCGGATTTGCGACGTTTGACTGTATTACATCTTTCATGAGTAAATCTGTGAAGCCAGTTCTGAGATATGGTTTGCGGGCTAATAGCCTATCTTAGACGGGCACAAATATTCTAGTTAGAAATAAAAAGAAACAAAGAATTTGATTATTTTGGAAATAAAAACTGATACCTCTGTCTATAAACATTTACCAAGATTTCTATCTTGCATTCTTAGAAAGATAAACTATTTCTAATATCTTTCAAATAGTCCATCATTTTAATGTCTGGTGAGGGTGAAGTATATACTTTAATATTCAGTTTTAGCTGTCATTTTGGGCCGCGGTGGCCTAGTGGTAAGGTTTCAGCTTTGGGACCGCAGGATTCCAAGTTCGAAACCCGATTCCACTGAAGATCCGCCGTGTATGGGGCCTGTTGCACGCTAAATCATACATAGTGGCCAAACGTCCTCTCGTTGGTGTGGTGCGGAAGTTTGTAGAGGGGGTGCCAGCTCAGGTGTCATCCTCGTCATCTGACCATGGTTCAGAATTACAAGGTCTGTCCCAAAATAGCCCTCGTGTTGCTTCAAAATGGGACATTAATATAACTAAACTAAACTTAGCTGTCATTTTGATGAAAGAATTTTACTATAGCTGGACACTGCTTGTTAAAATATTTGTCATTTTCTTTCGTCTTTTGAATAAAAATCTGTGGATATGTTTATTTTTGAAAGCTTATAAGCCTGAACCAGTGGTTACATTTTTTCAATCGTCTGGCAGCTTTTTTTTGTTTTGTTTTGAATATGTCTATACTCGTGCAAATTTATTATCTCTTAGAAAACATTTCCAGGTTGAAGATTTGTTCTACAATATGAGTGTTCGCAAGAATGCTTTGAGAAATGCTTCTGAAGAGTATTCAAAGATAGCCGAGGTTGTGGGACGATATGCGATACACAACTCTGGAAAATCCTTCTCTTTGAAAAAGGTGTGAAGTCGTTTGTTTTTCTAGTTTTCAAAGGCTTTACAATCTCAATTTATGTGTTTTCTATTAATAAACGTATTTTTTACCTTTTTTTTAATAGTATGGTGAAGGAAGCAGTGATGTTCATACTTTAATAAATGCCACAACTCGAGAAAATATTCGGAATATTTTTGGAGCAACGGTAGCAAGGTAATATATTTAAATGTTAAAATTTAAAAAATATATATGATATAATTTTAAAAGTATTTTCATAGTGTTTAAAAGCTATTTATCACATTCTCATTTCCAGACTTTAAGGAAATTTTTTTTTTTTTTTGAAAGATGTTTTTTTTTATTATTATTTTATTTACTCTATATTTTGTAAGTCTGTATAGAAACTTGTACAAAGGAGCAAATGAAGTTACATAATATCAGTTTTAAAATACAGTTTTCCTTAGGATCAATGCAGTTTATTCCAGAATATTATTACTACGATAGAACTTACTGTAAAGGTTTTATTATTTTATTTTATGAGTTTAGTTGTTTACGTTTTTGTTTGTTATTGTATATTTCATATTTTAATGTTAGCTAAATGTAAAAAAGAACTTACTGAGCTGTGATGGATTTTTTTATGTGGGAGGGGGGGTGGGCAGAATTATCTAACATTTTTATCTTGCATTCATTAAAATATTTTTTTAGTGTTGAGCCTATTTGTGAGTTTTGCTGCTGGTAGGCTTCTACTTTTTCTTTAATGTTGTTTGTTAAAATGCATGCATCTCTGATTGTTGGAAGATTGTCCGATTGTTATTAAGTTGTCTTACTTTAATTATTTAAAGATCAGTTCCAGAACTTTCCAAAATTAACTTAAAATTTGTTATTAAATAAATATAGAAAGAAATCTGGTATAAGTTTTGTTTTTTATTTCCATTTAATCCTTCATTTAGACTCGAATGCAATTATTTCTACTCTCCACTTTGTCATGAAAAAAAAAGAAAGATTTTAGATTTGTGTTGGTGTATTTTACACTTGTTTAGCTATTTACTAATTGCCTTTGACTAATTAAATTAATTGATAAATATTATTAGTAAATTTTTGCTTGCGAGTATTAATTGCCTCGTGGCAAAGAATACAAGTATACAAGCTTTCACCTTGGTAATAATAAATCAAACATGCATATTCTCTTAACAAATTTGTTTGCCTTTTTTTCTTTCCATGAGAATGCGCTCGTAACATCTTAATGGTGATAATTACAATGGATATCTGAACACTAGCCGCCTTCGGCGACCAGCTGGTTCGCCAGTATATATTAATTTCTATTTTTGTATTTCACATTAATTATAGCATTCTCTGTCGCAGTTTCATCCACAATAACTCAGGAAAGATGAAAAAAAAGTGATTATTTTATTGTATTTGGCAGATAGTAAAATATGTAGGCGTACATTTTTTAAAATTGCCAGCGCACACAATTCTGATGGTTGTAGTCAACTGGCTACTGAAACTTAAATATTGCATTTCAAATCATTCTCACTCAATTCATCTGTCACTCGGTAGAATGATTAACCCTGAATATGGTGCAAAAGCCCGATGGGCAAACTGCACACTTAACCTACAAAATTTGAATAAAAATTGCCTATCATACAGTGTACAAAATTCAAAAGCGTTTTCATGCCTCATAGTTTTAAAATGACAGTTGCATGAGATTAAATCTTGAACACAAAAAACACCTCCCCTCCGAAATTAAATATCTGTTGCCATGTGTTAAAGAAAATATTACTGAAGAGGTGTGATAAAATATTTCAGCAAATGCGATGAATATAAAGTGAAAATTCTGCTTTGGTGTTAATTTCTCAAGAAAACAATTTATACTATCACAGCCATAACAATTCAAAAGCAAAAAATAAAGATTTGCTGAAATAACCAGAGATGGTTTGAATTTTATTTACAAGAATAAAACAGGGTACTTTTCCGTTAGCGGTATGAATGTAATTGTGAACAAAGCGGCAAGTCGCCGGGCGGAAATATCGCCAAAATTTGCGGAATTCATATTGGCGATTTTTTGCTTATGGAAAAGTACCATAAAAACGTATTCTGGTTCTTGTTTTAAAACATTTTGAACCATTAATCAGGTTGAACAAAATGTCGCGCAAATAAGATGGGTGTCATTGAAACTAATTTAATCTTTAAGATCGTAAAAATGTTTTTTTTTTTTTTTTGCTATAATGGATCAAGTTATTCGGAAAAACATTAAAATTTAGGAAATTTTTAAATAATTTAACTTCTAATTAAAATTTCGAAAATCCTTTCTGAGCACTTACTACCCAAGAAGCACGCATACCAACGTTTCTAGTCCCAATGGCGGCGATTTTCAGTGATGAGTCAGTCATGGTATTTGCCTTTTATATATAAAGATAACTTGCTAAATCTAACAGTTTCTACATAAAGGCAAAAATCCCAAGAACTGTGCTTGTGCATGACTATTATATCTTTCAATGATTTTCTTCAGTATTTTTGTCCAGTCGGAGAACTGCACAGTTATATTAGATATTTTTAAAAGAATGCTTCTCCATTCTTGCATGATACCACAGACTGTTGCCAGAAATTTGAAACTTTATCTGCAGTCCATATGTTTGGACAGATTGGCTAAATCTGAGCCCAATCGACCAACCAATACTTCCTTATGCGTAAATGGCTAAATATGCCAGCCACCAGTGATAGGAGAATTTCATCTGAATCGAACTTCTTTAGGACAAGTTTTCAAAGTAACATGTTGCTGATCATGATTTTGAAGTTGAAAGCTGTGAATGTTTGTTGCATGGTGCATCTTTCAAGTGATGTAGGCCGCGGTGGCCTAGTGGTAAGGTCTCGACCTCGGGGCCGGAGGGTCGCAGGTTCAAAACCCGATTCCACTGAAGATCCGCCGTGTATGGGGCCTGTTGCACGCTAAATCATACGTAGTGGCCAAACGTCCTCCCGTTGGTGTGGCGCGGAAGTTTGGAGATGGGGTGCCAGCTCAGGTGTCGTCCTCGTCATCTGGCCGCGGTTCAAAATTACGAGGTCCATCCCTAAATAGCCCTCGTGTTGCTTCAAAATGGGACGTTAATATAACCTAACCTTTCAAATGATGTTTCATAAACCTCAGCAAAGTTGCCTGATTTTATTTAAAAAAAAGATCAAAAACTGGCAACAGAAAAAGAGACCATGGTTATGTTATTTTTGCTGCTTTGTTAGAGTGTTGCTTTTATTGCAAGTAACAGAATTTTATTCAGTTAATTCTATATTTCACTAGAAAATCACCCATCATGATTTGATGAGTGCAAATTGCCTCTTCATTGGAGAGATTTCCCATCAAATTTGATGTGTTTAAATAGACATATATGTGAGAGAAATGTTTAACATTATTTATGTATTACAGTCAAACCCCGTTATAACGCACCCTCAACGGACTGACTCAGAAGTTCGTTTTAACCAAGGTTCGCTGTATCCATATTTGCAAAAAAAAAAAAAAAAAAATGCCCTAACACTATATCTATAATAACTGCTTTTTAATATCCTAATATTTTCATTAGTAATTAGGGACAAATAAAGTATTAAATAATACACTCAATAATAAACAAACTAAATATTTACCTCTTTTTACTTATTTGCTAATCCACTACATTGAGAAAAGATGTTATTTTTGGTTGAAAAGTTTTCAATTTTATAAACAATTCGACAAATTTTTTATTGACTATTTTAAACGGGTCCACAGCATGTTCGTCATTGTTTTCTGTAGCAAAAAAAATTGTTCAAAACGTTTGCATCTACAATTGACTGCCCTGGTTCTTCTTGTTCTTCCTCCATATCTGAAGATGAATCTACAATAGAATTGTTTTTTTCATTTATTAATGCCATGATATCTTCCTTGTTCACGTCCCCAGATGTAATGGCATCGTCGTCATAACATTCGAAATGTTCGATTTCATTTTGCGAAAAAGCATTCGCTCCGTGCTTTTCTGTTCTGATAGAAAAAGCTTTTCGCTTGCCAACCTTAGCCGTGGTCACTGCAAAGTTCACAGAATGATAAGCAATTAAACTAAAATGGTGGTGAAAACACGTGATTGCTCCTAGGTCGTCCGACCAGAAAGCCCCCCCCTCCCTGGTTGACACCAGGCCAGGTGTCCACCGGGGGGAGGAGGTGAGATAGAAACTGTAAAGAGCCTTGCCTATTGTTCCTTTGTCCCACTTACAGGGTTAGCAGCGACTCTAACAAAGGTACAATAGGCGAGGAATGTGGTCTCTGGACCAGAGTATTTCATGCAAAAGGGGTAACTCTTGTAGAAGTTGGGTTGATTTGAGCACAATTAGTAAAGAATGCCTCTTTGGGCAAATGAAAAGTTTGAAGTTTTAGAAATTTTCAGTTCGCTATAACCGAGTCTCTAGTGTTTGCTGTTCGTTGTAAACGTATGAAAATACATTATTAACATAGGGCTTCAGTTGGGACCATGTAAAAGGTTCGCTGTAACCGAGGGTTCATTATATCCCGGGTTCGCTATATCGCAGTTCGACTGTATTTACATATTTCTTTATTCAAAAAACCTCTTGGTAAACAACATTCCGTGTGAAGTATTTTTCGTTGTTTAACAATTTTATTATAATTCAATCGCCATGAAATTCTCAGCTTGTCAAATATAAGTTAAAATTTCAAAGGAATTCTTTTTCGAAATTCTAATCAAAACAAAGCACTTCTCTTCTTGACAAACGCTGCCAAAAAATATTATCAAATTATATCATCATGATTGCACTAAATAATAAGATGCATCATGGCGTCCAAACTATATCACACGCATGATATACCACTGACACGATTTACTACTTTCTATTAAAAAGCAGAAATTAATTTGAAATATATGATTAATATAATTTAAAATTTCTCGGGAACTATTGATCATAGCAAGATAAATTTTATATCATTCAATAGCAAATTTTATTTCACTATTTTAGAGCTATTAAATTTGGAAATTGAAACGACAATTACTCTTTTAAATCTAAAATGACTGAAATTTAGGTTCCCTTACAATGAAATAATGGTATTGTTTTTTGTATTGTTTTTTTCAATCTCCAACTTTAAGCTTAGAACAATATTTCTTAGAAAACAGTTCTGCATGTTTTTCTGAGACAATTGTGTCTCAAATGTGTTTTTATTTCCCTCCCTTTTCAAACGAGTAAATGCACATAGTACTTTATGTATGGGCTCTGAAATGTTCCTCTTTCTGATAATGAATGTTTAGCCAAAATGCTCTAAAGGTTTACATTTTCGCTTACAATAATAGATGTACAGGGTGGCGACTGAACCTGGATATCAGGGAAAAGTCGGGGAATTTTATTGATCTGGAAATTCAGGGAAAAGTCGGGCAAATTCGTAAAAATATCTAAAAATGAGGGAAAATTAATAGTTACTTGAGTTATTATCTATAAAGTAGTATCTTCTGTCTAGCATTATTTGTAATAATAAATGGAATTTTTAAAAAAACTTAATATTCATTTATAAAAAGCAATTAATTTCTTATCATTTGTTAAAGAATAAAGATTTGAAGTAATATTCTGGCAGTTTCTCTTGTTTAAATCTTTGCTAATACAGTAAAATCTCGATTATTCGGCATTCGAGTATCCGGAAAGCTCAACTAACCGGAAAAATTAGAAAATAAGTTTTTCTAAAAATTTTACATCTGCGCGCCTTTCCATTCACGCGGACAATTTATTTCTGGAATGCAACATTCGTTCCGCACGGAGGGGCGTAGAAGGAAAAAAACAATATACAGTATTGAGATTTACACAGACTTGTTTTACGGGGGTAGGGGAGGTTTAAAAGCAAAAGTGAGAACCCAAAAAAATTAAAAGGTCCTCACCTTTCGCCGAAAAACTGTTAGGCGACGGCCCATATAGTCGCCTATAAACATCGACTATCTTACTTCATGCATGGATGCTTAGGCATCAAAGCATATAGTACGATTTAAACTTTAAGCAGAGTTATTTAAACTACAGTAGAAACATTACTGAGATGTTTAACCTTGACCTTTAGAATAGTGATTGACTAAACATGCAGTCTGCAATTCAAGAAAGAAGCTTTTAAGTAAAATCCAACATTTATTTTCAACAACATGAAAGAAACAACAAAGATTAAAAGTTAATATTCGTAAATGCATAGAAACATTTAAAGTCAAAATTTAATGCAACAGGAAAAACTATCACCTCGAATCCAGTGAGAATAATTTAAACAGATGACTAGCAAGAACTCACGAGCTTAGAAAAATAGATGCGAGATTTAAACTGATTACTCAGACCTTTAAACGTTGTAACGATGTTTCCGATAAGTCCTCATATATTTGCCATTTCCAATTCAAACTCATAAACACTGAAAAACTACACTCACATCGGTAATCTTTAAATCAATGGAAACAACTCTTGCGTTTCCAACTAAGATTATATTTAACTTGACTACACATCTCGACAGAAGATGTAAACAAAAAATAGAAACGAGAATACTGTAAACGAAACTACATTCGAGACTACTATAAACGAAACTAAACAAACGAAGCCAATTTCTCCGTAGTTACCTCCAGCTTAAATACTCTTATCTAGAGCATGCGTTGTAAGTGAATGTCCGATAGACAATGCGTATTATCAACTGCTCATTTGCATAAACAATAAACTTGCAGTCTTTCAGACACGAACGATGTGAACTGAAATTAATCAACATGCATCGACTCACAAACGTAAACATCGCGAAGCGTTTATGCCAAACATGCGGCGGCTGGTAAGTAAACAACTTTAGATAAATATTTCTCTTCCTAATTAAAATAGAGATGGCAAGACTCGGAGCAAGCATATTATTGCTAACAAAAACAAGACCTAAAAACGAAATCGACAACCAAAAAAAAAGGCAAAGGGACAGAATCGGTAAAAAAAAAGCTCATGGGGTGGGGGAGTTACTCCAGATTGGTAAGTCTCTTTCTTTTCCTTTGTTTATTTACTCTCCAAATACCGGCAGATGTTGATTCCGATTACATAATATCAAGTGCAGGAGAATTGGAGGTGCGCGTATTGCGCAATAACCCTTGCGATCTTCTAACAGATAATTAATTTTGATATTCAATCTGGGATTTGTTTATGATCACTTAAAAGAGTTTTATTACTCTTGCTGAGTAGAATATTTTTCAGTTTCATCGGCTATTTTTATATTTTTACAATCTGTATATTCGGTAAAAATTCGGCTACAGATCATGCTTTTTTTAAATTTTTATCATCAATGTTAAATTAAAATCTTCATAATATGTTTTGTAAATACAATGTTATGGAAGATACAGAAGTATTTTGAAAAATTATATTTAATGCATATTTCATGACATATGACATTAATAACAAAAACAAATTATTTGGCTGAAAAAATCTAAAAAAAAAAGTCTACAATCTACCCCTCCCCCCTCCATTTTTCCCGTCACACTCAACTATCCGGACTTTTCAGGTATCCGGAAATCGGAGTTTCCCGAGCATGCCGGTTAGCTAAGCTTTTACGGTAATGCTTACGTATAATTATACTAATTTTATATTTATGCTGCAATATGTTATTCTGGTACTCATGGAAAGAGCACTAATTAATTATTGAACTGTTTTAAAGTTTTGAGCAAAGATCAAATAACTGTTAACATAATTTAACTTGTGTTGCAAAGAGCAGTTTTAATGTTTCTTAGAATACTTATGCAGTTTTAGAAGAAATGTATTTTGTTAAAATTTCCAGTATTTTTTACACATAAGAAATGTAATGTACTGTTTTCATAGATTTTTTTAGGATGTTCATTCCATTTTTTAAAAATTAAAATTCACGAAAATGTATTATTTTTTTCATGTTAAATAACTTGTAAAAGTGTTTTTAATAATGTATATTGTACACATACAGTGATTCAGAGTAGGGAGAAAGCCAGGAAACTAATATAATTAGTAGCTGTAAATCAGGGAAATGTTGTAAGTTTAGTCAGGGAAATTTTTTTCACAGTTTCTGTAGCCACCCTGATGTATTTATGATAGTTTATTAACAGCTGCATAAATCAGGGGCGATTGTGTTCCGGTGTTATACCGGAAATCCGGTGTTTTCTTCATCCTTAATATCGGAATTCCGGCATTTTCTGATAAATCTATTTTTTGTAAAACTTAAGAGTGCCAAAGACTCAAACTACCACAGATTCTTCATAGTTTCTACGCAATTTTGGCTTCTACTACGGACTACACAAATGATAATCCATACCATGAAAAAAAATTTAGGTTTAGTGGGAATTTTTTTTTTTTTACATATTCTTGTTGTTAACTTTGGATTATGCTGAGTTAATACAAATGAATTTTGTAGAAAATACCACATCATAACTACCTCACTTAAGAATGGTCCCATAAGAATTTATATATATATATGCATTAATGCTATTCATGCAAGATGTTATTGTATTTTTAAATATTGTTTTGTTATCAATTTTGATGGTTTCTTTTTACGTGTGTTATAGAATGGTATTGAAAACTCACAAACTAAGACAAAATAAATTAAATCAATTTCTTGTGTGAAAAAAGCATATTAAAAATTGTATGC
Source organism: Araneus ventricosus (assembly GCA_013235015.1). NCBI lineage: Eukaryota > Metazoa > Arthropoda > Arachnida > Araneae > Araneidae > Araneus > Araneus ventricosus. Next base: position 1,457 of record BGPR01005195.1, on the reverse strand, counting down.
AAAAGTTGAGTCTGCGCCATAATGAATGAATACATATACGTTCCCTACCCATAATTTTCCTACTAAAATTTCAGGTATTTTTTCATGAAGCCACAATTACCCCTGATAAATATTGAGGTGAATAACTTAGATATCACTACTCTTTTTGAACAAATATTCTAATGAATATAACAACACTCTACTTTTTAAACAAGTTATTCAATTATATAGTTTTCTTCCATTTAGAGAACTCATAGATCTTGAAGTTGAAGACAATCGTTTGAAATTTAAAGCAAAGGGCTTGATATCTAATGCAAATTATTCTGTGAAGAAATGCACATTTCTCTTATTTATCAATAGTAAGTATTTACTAACTATTTCATTTTTTAATTTACTTTTTCATGTGCATTATATTAAAAATTAACGCAAATTCTTAATTTTCAGATCGATTGGTTGAAAACTCACCAATGAGGAAAGCCATTGAGTCTGTGTACGCTGCATATTTGCCCAAAAATATGCATCCTTTTTTGTATTTAAGGTAGTTCATAATTTTAAGTTAATATATTTTGTAATATAAACACTGTTAATCATGTGTGAAAAAAATTGAGCTATGGTTTCAATGAAGAGATTAAAAATTTAATTTTAATGTAATAAATTGCATATTTTTATATAGCACTTAAAAATTGCAGTTTTAAATTTTTATATTGTATAAAAAGGTGATTAAAAATTAACTGCACAGATTTTGAAATGAAAACAAAAAAATGTAATGTTGATATAAAGAATACTTAATTTCATAAATTTAATTGCAATTATGGTCTTTATTTTTACTTTCTCATATACAAAGAGAAAGTATTGTAATCGTCAAAAAATTCGAACTCGATATTTTGACGTCCACGTTTTAGATCTCCCTGAGTCCGAAAAACACAGTTTTGGAATTATGTCTGCCTGTGAACACGATAACTTGAAAACTATTAAAGCTAGAAATTCGGTATGTGATCTTCACAGAATTTGCAAATTTCTATTAAATTTTGGACAAAATACGTCTACGGGAAGTCTGTCTGTCCGCGTTCATGTGAACTCAATAACTCCAAAACTAAAATAGCTGGATGGCTAAAATTTGGTACACAGTTTTATCATCAGAAATATAGATCCGTAGCAAATTTGGGACCAAATCCATTGAAGGGGTGACTGTCTGTATAATCTCGTATTTGTGTAAACAATAACTCATTAACACAAAGACTTAGATAAATGAAATTTGGTATGTGGTCTTCTAACCTTAATTGTAGACCCGTGTCCAATTTTGGTTTCAATCAGTTGAAAAAAAGGCGTTCAAATTGCATATCTTGCTATGACGCAAAAATATGCGCAATATTGTGTATTGTACAACCCTTCCTAAACTTGGCGCTATTTTACTGACTTGGCGAATTTTATCTCCCTTGCATTCTCAATCCTTTCGTATTGCAGAATTCTGTGAAGAT
>BGPR01005194.1:0-97876 GCA_013235015.1 Araneus ventricosus | reverse complement strand
CAAAAGAAAGAATCTTAAGTTTAGACCATGCTTTATACTAAATTTTATGCTGGAAACCTTACCATCTATTCAAGAGATTTGGAATTGCTAGACGAATGATTTTTTTCTGAAATATTTTTTTAATTTTAAATTGATATTATAAAATAGGGAAACGTCTTCGAAATGTTATTAATGGAAAAACATATATTTTTGAATAAATGTTATAGAAGTTATGACGTTTGGATGTTTATTTTATAAACTATCTAATGTTAAGCTTGCATTTATGGTACAAATTCTTTTCCTTATAATTATGCCTATGTTTTTGTTACATACTGCAATTTGTTTTGTATTAGATGTGCAATCTATAACGATTTTATTAAACCGTGGGACTTGGATAATTCATAAGTTTTTTAAGTCCAATTCGTCCATAGCTGTAATTTTTTGTCTGATCCCTTGAACTTACTCTTAACGTAATTTAAAGATATCTTCTGCATATCGAATTTACTTTGGTTAATTCAAACTCAAAACTGTAATAAAAATGGTTTATTTCTGAGTTCAGCTTATCTATATTAACACCTCGTTTTGAAGCAATACGAGGGCTACTTTGGGACGGACCTCGTAATTTTGAACCACGGTCAGATGACGATGAGGACACATGAGCTGGATCACCCTCTTCAACCTTCTGTCCCACACCAATGAGAGAACGTTTGACACCCTACGAATGGTTTATCGTGCAACAATCAGGATACGCGACAAATCTCCAATGGAATCTGGTTTCGAACCTGAAAGCTCTCTAGCTCCGAAGCTGACACCTTACCACTAGGCCATTGCGGCCTCACGTAGGTTTAAGATTTTGTCTATATTTCGAATTTACTTTTGCTACTTCAAATTCAAATCTAAAAACTATAAAATAAATGTTTTATTTCCGAAGTTTTAATTATTTAAATACAGCTGTACCTTTTATCGTATGTTAATGAATTTTAACCCATATTTCCTCATCGTCCTAAAAATAGGACAGCACACACAAGTGGTATTTTTATAAATTATTTTGAATATTGTAATTCTATTTAAAGATGATTTGTTATTCAAGAGTAATTTAAATATATATATATATATATGCCCATTTAGCACGTTTAAATTAATATTAGGTATTTTTTATTAAATTTTTAAAATGGCGATTTTCGCAGATTTTTTTCATACATTTTCAAAACACATGTTGTTTCAAGTTTTGACCTTCAAGAAAAACATACTTATAAATTTATTAAATTAATATTCCATATTTTTATACTAGTTAAAAATCACCGATATAAAATTATCTAGACCAGCGGCTCCCAACCTTTTTGGTTGTGCGGACCACCTGTTGTATAAAAAAATATTTTGCGGCCCACTAACTAAATGTATAAGTTAAAAAAATACGAACACATATAATACATTTATATATTATATAAATCGTTCAGACAGAAGTCACTGTGTCCACAAAAACATTTTGACGGACTACTGCAGTCAATTAGAATTTAAATTAATTAGTTCATGATAGAAACCTGTTATCTAAACATTAGTAAATCAATCGCAGCAGCTAGAAATCTGTAAAATAATTTTTACTATTTATCATAACGACTCAAAATCAATTGAAGTTTAAAGTAAAGACATCTCGAAACTATAGTTTTGGACTTAGTGACTTTTTCCTGAACAATGACAATATGCTCTTATATGTCAACAATTAATAAAGTTTACTGTAAAAGGATTAAAATATATTGTTTATAAAGCAAAAAGAAAAACAAGTGACGATTTTTGAAGTTTCCCTGGCTTCGACTCTTGACTAGCATTCCGCGGCCCACTAATACGTCATCCGAGGCCCATAAGTGGGCCAGGGCCACCGCTGGGTTGGGAACCGCTGATCTAGACTATCAATTTTCCTACATTTTCGATTGTCTTATAAATAGGACGATGGTACAATCCATTACTATCTAGCCCCCATCAATTAGTAAAGGAGAAAGTCCTTCCTTTCTCTATTGCATTCCGAAAATCGCAACTCTATATGTAATACAAGCGTCAGTTGTCTGTCTGACAAGCACTTGGGTGCATATCATGACCAGACATGATGGCTGGAGTCAATTGTTGTCAAATAATTGATACATGATGCTCATGCAGTCAGTTGAATTTTGAAATTCATCGATGCTGACCTGGTTTTTCTCGCTTTCACGTGCTTGAGTTTTGTGTTGTTTTGAAAATTATTTTGATGCTACAATTTTAAAATGTCACGTCAGTTTTTATCTGCGCAGGAAGCCCTGAATATTTTGTGAACTTTAGATGAAAGTGATTTAGATGTCATAGACAATGAATTAGTGATTTCTCCTCCAAATCTCGATGCGCTGAGCGACACTGAGGATATTGATGATTCGTATACAAAGAAAATAGAAGAAACAATATTTGACGACCAATGCATTACCAATGTGCATTACATAATATAATAAATATAAAAACAGAATTGGTCTGTTTGAAAATCAATCATGCGGCAGCTTATTTTACATCAATTCTAGGAAAAAAATTGGTACTTGCCTTTATTTATTAATGCTTTTGAAACAGCCTTTATTTCTTCATGGAAGATCAATCATCTATTTACTAATGATAATCTTAGCTAGTTTGATTTTAGAAGACACATAACAGTTGCCTATTTGGGACTTTCTATTCCAAGGAATCCATCTTGAAGAAATCTAGGTCTTCAACAAGCTAATGAAGATTTTCGAAAGCTTAAAAGTGAACTTGTTATTGTATATAAACCCAGAAAACCGACAAAGCAGATGCCAGCTAAAACTCTGCACAGCAAAACAAACAATTACCTGCAAAAAATGCAACATTGAACTGCGCTTAAGATACTTTCTCCCCTTCCACCTAAGTAAGGATTAATATCAGTGGATTGTACCATTGTCCTATTTTTAGGGCATCCTGTACCGACTAAACTAATAAATGTTTGTTAATTTTTTTTTTATTTTATGTATATACCTAGGCTAAGAGAAACACATATTTAAGATTTCTTTTATAAATATTAAATTTTTTCAATGAAAACGAAATTTCTTTCTTAAAACTTTTGAAAGCGTTAGTTCTGGATTACTAAATAATTTACTGCAAGTAATTATTTAGTCATCCAGAACTAACGCGTCTACTTTATTTACAAGTTCTATTGTACCGTCGTTGTATTTAAAGAACTAAATATCATTTATTTGGAGAAATAACTTAAACTTTTTTACTTAAATTTATATTTTAAACAGTATTTATTGTTTTCTAATTATAATTTTATCACTTTTTTACCATTACCTACTTTTTATCCTGTAATGGTAGAGTATTCACTTAAATTTTCATACTATTATATAAATGTTTATTACAATTTTTGTGCCAAAAATGTCTTGTTCTTTTGCTACGTTAGTTTTTGGCTCAGTTTTTTCCAGTTATTTTTGTGGTCTCGTCAGTTTCGAGTAAAATTCCAGCGTACAAATAATATTTCACAAGTAACACTAATTGCGATGAAGGTAAATAATTTTTTTTTTTTACTTTAGGACTTATTTTCTTTCCATTTTGAGTTTCAAATTTAATTTTTTATTTTTAATGCCTATGCGAATAATTTTATAATGAAATCGTATTTATCAATATTTTAATAATCCATTTTAATTTTACAAGAAACAAAAATGCTTGAAAACAAAAATACCGTTTACAGTGTTTTCAGCACTTTAACGTGAAGCTTTCAATTAGTTGATGACTCAATAAAAATATTCTTCATCAAATGTTAAATGGTGTTCATTAAAGTTTTAAAAAAATCTGAAGTTAATTTTAGACCTAATTTCTTAGTACTTAATGAATGCGTTAAAACGTATGCTCAAACTGTTTGCAGCTGTGTAAGTGACGTAAATTAGATGGCGTTGATTTATACTTGATCTAAATTTTCGTTGACGTTGATTTATACTCGATACTTTTTATGTTTATACTTTTCTTTCCGAAAGACATGAATATTAAGCTGAAGAATATACATTAAAATTATCTCTTAAGCATAAATTGTTATGTCTCATTAGGCTATAGATATAGAGCAGTATTTTGTTCTATTACGAGCACTGTAAATAAGATGACTTACTAGATGTCTTGATGAAGCTACTTTTCAAAAACGTCACTAAATATATTTCCATAATGGGATTGTATCACAATCAATGTAAGTTGCTTATACTTAAGTTCAGTTGAAAAATTCATAAGACATTGAGTGTCTTCGAAAAATGATGCTCCCGTTCCAGGAATTTCTTTCAGTTAGTTGGAAGTTCAGTTAATTCTTTTCATAGAAACAGACGAAGTATATTAAACCCTTTCTTGATTTGGGGTTTTTTTTTACGATTTTGTTTAATTTCGCTTTTTTCATGTTTGTAAGAACAAAGTTTCTTTATCATTTTTTTACTCACTTCTGTATACACAAGAATTTTAAAATTTTGCACCTCTGTGTGATCTCATGAAAATGCAACACTTTAATATTTCGAAATTTACCTTTCAATTTATTGATTCATTTTATCTAAATTTTGATTCCATATGAGTGGCGGCATCTGATAATGAATTTGTGAGACAATTAATTTTAATATTGCATAATATTTATTATAATTAATTATGAACTGTATTAAATGCGCTAAAAAGAAGAAAATAAAAGGATAAAAAATATTTGAAAACACTCAAAGGTTAGAGTTCTAAAAGGTTGAAAACAATTTTTAAATCAAAAACATGGAGGTGAAGACTAAATATTAAAACTGTGAGGCACTGAAATAATACTAAAAAGTCATTAAGCCATTTTTAATATTATATGATAGAAAATTCCTTAAAAATAATAAAAATGAATAAATGTGATTGAATTCCTAATTTGCTAAAAGTATTTTTATAACCGCGTTACAATTTTAGGATTTTGTTTTGAGGTCTATATTTATAACAGAAACATTCTTTTTAGAACACGTATGAAAGCATTTTTTAAACACCGTTTTATTTATTTATTTTTAAGTTACTCGTTTTTCATTTCAAGCTTAGTGGACAAAGCAGCCTGTTATATATTTTATTTGAACAATATATTCTCGATGCTGCAAAATTTGCAGAGAATCTAATAAAAAACGAAATTCAAACTCTAGATGTCAAATTAATGCCGACTAAGATCTTTTCAGGTAGTCAGATTTTTATAATTTGAAATTCGCACTTATCACCGATTTGATGTATATTAAAATATATTTTGGAATTTCTGCACACACAATTAAAAAAAGTTTTGTTGCTTTCCTATAATTCTGGTTTAACTATATTCGGATAAATGATAGTTTTGTAAATGTTGGTTATTTTGGTTTTTAAGTGCATCTTAATCAATATATAACTATAGTTCACAGAAACTATTTGTTCACCTTTTGAAGTGAACTGCAGATAGTTTAGTTTGTTAAAATAAAACAGTATTTTAGAGCATTGAGCTTAAATATATTTCTTTGGAGCATAATGAAAACTTCTTATTCTGGTATTTCTTTCTCAGTGTAGTAAATTATCAAGTTTTATTTGTAATGTAAAAATCCTTTAATTTAATTCACCCAAGAAAAATTTTAAAACTAAGCATAAAGATGTAGGATTATAATGAATCTTCATTCTAATAAATACTAGGTCTTTCACACTTTGGAATGAAGTAAATCCATCCACATTTTAATTTATACATACCAAAGATTAATTTTCTCGAATTTCTTTAAGAAAAGTTTAAAAAATATTCAGATTCAGTTTATCTTAGAATTTATCTTACAGAATTATTTAACAAAAACAATGCATCTGAAATATCACCGTTTTATACATAAAAAATAGTTTAATATTTTCATTGCATAATAAAAACCTCGAAAATAACTGCTAAACTGTTATCACTCAATTTTCAAGAATATTCTAACATCGGTATATTAATCTCTAACGGGATAATTATTTATATATTCATAAAACCAACACAAACAAATTCGGATAACATTGTCTTTGCCTCCCCGAAACAAATTGCGTGTCAAATTTCACAAAGGAGAAACAGCTCGGTATGCCATGTTTGCATTCTTTACATAGATCATCCGTGTTCGGAACACTTTAATTTGCATTATATTTGTTCACGATTGTGTGTTCTTCAAAAAGCGGTGGAAATAAACTTATAATGTATTCAGAGCTGGTTTCAATTCCTGAATATATCATCTGAAGTTTTAAAGCCAAAAAAACTGCCCTCCTTCAGAGTTTTCATTTTTAATGTCAGCAAGCAAAAATGTATTTTGTGCCAACCTAGTGTGGTTTGGACACTAATCACTGGTAACACATTTCTTATCTGTAGGAGGGAAAGAATATTCTTCATAACTATTTATTCACAGATATTAATTGTATTTTCTGACATTTAAACATATATCTTTGAAGATGTTAAAATTATAGCTTTTCGATCTTAATCCAATTTACCTGGATGGGGTTTATAAGAAAAAAAATTGAACTCTTTTACGAATGGTGTTCAATGATGTGCAACTCAATCAATTTCATAAAAATTTAATGCATTCACATTGCTAAAAATATTGCACTGTACAAGGATGTTTCCTTTATATTGTGATTAACTTAAAATCATATTTTTCTCAACATTTGTCTAAAGAAGGCTTCTTTAACTCCATGGTATCATTAGTTTGGTACTTACGTATTAACGCCACCGAGGCTACAGATTTGGCGGATTTTAAGTGGCGCCAAATTTGGCGGTTTTTGTACTTACGTATTAACGCCAATTTGGCGGTTTTCAAGTGCCGCCAATTTGGCGGTTTTTGCACTTACGTATTAACGCCAATTTGGCGGTTTTTAAGTGCCGCCAACGCCACCGCAGCTACAGATTTGGCGGTTTTTAAGTGCCGTCAATTTGGCGGTTTTTGTAAGCAAGATTGCTCTTTACTGGCGCATTACCGCCAATCTGTAGCCTCGGTGGCGTTAATACGTAAGTACCATTAGTTTTTATGCAGCTTAAAAATAGAGAAATATTTTCGCATCCGTGTCAGCGTCTTCTTAAATTAATATCAGGGAAATCTAAATTTTTTAAAGTCATGAACAAAGTCTTATTTCAGATATTGTACTTCGTACAAAATAGGTATTACAGTAAGCGCAGCCCTTATGGCCGAAATTTACATTGAAGAACCTCTCAATCAGGATTACTGCCTTCTCCTTATTCTAGGTTAGATTCCAACTTATTGATGTCCATAATACCGATGAAAGTATCTGTTCAAGTTTCATAACCTCATAATCTTATTGCGGTTCAAAATTACGAGATAAATAGATAAATTCTCCATAATCTAACTTCACAAGGTGACGCAAATCTATCTTATCATCTTGAATTAGCGAGAAATGGTTTTTAATATACGGGGCATTTTGAAAGTGTCTTTAACGCTAGGGCACGTATGCACAAAAATTATATTTTACATAGAATTTGATAGGCTTATACACATTGTGTGCAAGCTAGAGGGCGTTGTTTGGCCTAAAGGGAACTGGAAAATTCCACCATTATTTAAGACTTATTAAAGTCGACGAAATTGTAAAGCAATGTTCAGATGACAAGTACGCATTTTGTGTTTGGAGAAGCCAATGAAAATTGGCAAGCATCAGTACGTTTAGATAGTTAAATCTTTCTAAGCAGACGCGTGTTCAGCGCTTAATTTTTTGTGAAGCTGAATCTCTCATAAATACGGCCACATTGAATGTTGATTGTGAAAGATCGCACATAATGTGTTCCGTCCAGTTGGAGAGTTGATAGTGATTGGAATGTTGGTGAAATTCTCTAATTAAGAAAAGGCGGCGCAGCACCATGACATTTCCTCCTGATGTGATGAGGCGTAGTAGCAGTATTTTCTTACGCAAAATTTATTTGTTTTAGTGTACAAGATAATTGTAATTAAAGTATAGGGTACTCATAATTCAGTATATAAGTTCATAGTTCAATTAAAATGATAGTGCTGGGAGAAATTCAATGTCATTTCGTATAAAATTTATTTAGACAAGGGCGATTGATTTATAAAGAAAAAATAAATATATAGTCACTGGCAAAAGTGGCGTGGCAGGATAATTTAGGCGGTAAAATCGGAATTAAATCTAAATAAAGGAGTGATTTACGTGAATGACTAAAATTTAATGGGCATTTTAACACAGAAATGTGTCTATAGGTATTCCAGTATCAAAAATTATTTTCTATATTATTCTACTTAAGAACTTACGATAAATAGCTATAATAAAAAGAAACACTCTTTTTTATACAAATGATAAATAAACTACATTTTTGAGGTATTATGTAATACAGTCGACGCTCGTTATAACAACCCTCTGCGCCCCACAGCAAAAGGTCTTTATATCGAGTGGTCGCTATAGTGGATATAATTAAAAAATGTACACATGCACACTCAGCAGTTCCGTAAAAATAGGCGATTTTTAAAGAGATTCAAACTAAATACTCAAATTATTTTTTATCATTGATATTAAAAATAAAATTTTATCAATTAAAAATATATTTCTGAAATAGATTTTAAAGTAGAAAATATAGGGTATTATATACTTACAAAACATTTATTTTCTAAAGAAAAAAATCAGAAATTGTTGTTTGTCTTTTCTACATATGTGATTTTTGAAAAACATAATATTTGATTTTAATTAAAGATGATAAATAAAGTTCTGTATTTTCTTGCCTTTCAAAAAACATTTTAAAGTCTTAATAGCAATTGAAGCATTTTTTATCTCTACTCTGCGCTAAAGAGGGTAACTCTCTGCCAAAGTTGAACTGTAACACTGAAGATTCTACATCTACGAAGCTTGACAATACAATAATTAAGGTCATTTACGTTTAGAAACATGTTCTTTTTAGAAAAATACCGGGAATTCGGACGTTGTATTGGGATTAGACGTCACTGGACGGTCGTTATATCGGAAGTAAAATAACATTGTGAAACACAGTTGGGGATTTTATCACTGGTCGTTATAATGGAATGGTCTTTATAATGTGTGGTCGTTATAAGGATCATCAACTGTATTATAATTGAATCTATAATAAAAGAATAAGGGGAAGGTTTAAACATGTCGTCCTCAGATATAGTATTAGAATAATAGTATGTCAAAAAATTCTTACATTCGTTAGATAAAATATGCCAATATTTAATTTCTGCTTTTATAAATACTGTATTAATGTAGGGGAATACTTTTATGAAGACATGGGAATTATTGAAATTGGTTTATTGCTTTTTCAACATTGATTTTTATGAGATACAACATAGTCTTGTTAACTGATATTAATGAATAGTTTCTTCTAATGGCGCGACAACTGTATTATCTATTAAATTTAAAATGATATACATCCGGCATGACAAGGCTTTAATCCGAAGTAGATATTGGTTCGTTCCAAGATTCGCATAGTGAAGACAGTAGAAAAGGTGTTAGAGGAAAGAATTCTTAAAACAAAGCGTATTATAAAGTTACACAAGTTGTTATAATCATTCTTTTACAAAATTTATTTTTAAAAATATTTCATCATCTAATCAAATAATACGTTTAATTCATTCGATCATTAAATTACGAAATTCTTAAGTAATAATCGGGAATAATTCTTAAGTATAATTCTTCGGAACTAATGTTTCGTGTAAAAGTTGAATCAATATATGAATTCCCCAGATACTAGGATAATTTGTTGGCACCATGTTCAAATCAAAATGCTTCCTCATGAAAGTTTCTTTTGTTGCTTCTCCTGCTTCAACAATTCTTTTCTTAACTTCTCTATATCTCGTTCGTCATCTCGTTGGTATTTCCTTCTTTGTAAATTTACATTTGGAACCATTATTGTATTAAATTTGTCGAAACAAAATTTCCAACTTAATCACGAAATCTCGTTCGCGAAAACGTGGCAAGCGAGAGCGTCAGTCAATTGTGCGCGAGTACCTCATGAGTGAGACGTCAACAATTCATGCGTATTTTTGCCCAACTTTGCGGCTCAGTAGCCGCTGAACTACAATTCCGATTGTCAACATTTTGTTTGTCACTTCTGTTGTTACCCTTTATCTCTAAAATAAGACATTAGTTATGTTTTTAACATATGTAGTTACCGAGATATATTGGGTCTCCCATAGAACGTTTTTTGTGGCGTTCTGGCGTGCGAATCAAATTCCTTCCTGAAATCCAACCTCAATGGGAGGAACGTAGTCCTACGTTCAAAATAAATTTAGAAAGGGAGAAATATCGTTTGCTATTGATTTTAAATAAAATATTAACTAAACTAAACATGATAATATTTATAGATATGTCTTTAAAAAGTTGTCTGTTTTTCAAGTTAAATTAAATTGAAATTAAATGCAACAGAATTGCTTACAGACGAAAAAACAATTTTAAACTTACGAAAATAAAGCGGAACATTCTGATTCATTAGTTATATGAAAGAAGTCACGTAATAAATTGGTGAAATCAGTCCAGTTTCTGAGGCTCAGGAATACGGTACTATTTTGAGAATAAATCTCCGTTATTTCCCTTGATATATTCCATTTATTTTGAAATATATCTCAAAAAGCAAGGGCGGTGGGCAGGAGACGACCTTTGATGATGTATCTAAACGTCACAAGATTTCATGTGATATAAAAATTGTCGAAATCTGCCTGGTAGTTGTGGCTGGCGAACTGTCTAAGTGTTTTTCCCCATAGAAAATGCATGGAGAAATGTTTTTTCGATTTCGTTCGAAAATGGTTGGTGATGGGGGTCAGACAATGCTCGATGACATATCTAGACATCATAAGCTTTCATATGAGATAAAAAGTATCGAAATCTGTCGAGTGGCTGGCGAACTGTCTGAATGTTCTACCAAATTATTTTAAATATACAGATTCCAACGATTCTTTAGAGCAAGGACTTGGAAATCATGTAAATGGCCCTATAACACAAAAATAATGGTTATGTTGCAGACGATCTTCGTACAACACATTCCTCATACAAAAATATTTAAATTTGTAGAAAATTACATTTTGAATACTCCAGACGTACAATTACAATTTACATCAGAAAACGCTTCGTATCGAAACAAGTATAAAAAAATTCTTAATTATGTCAGACTAGATGCTGTATTTACTCATGGACAACTTTCTGTAGCCTTTTCAAGAGTTAGTAGATCATTTTTTTTGTTTAACCAAAATGACAAACGAAAAATTCAAGATGATTTCATTCTGAAGTGCATTATGTGCAAATTGTAAACATGTCACCGCAGTAATTTGTTTCTATCAATTGTGTATATACAATTAATTAGTACTTAATTTCAGCAACCCAATAAGAGATTACTCTTTGGGGGAAGGGGAAATGGAAAATTTGAATTTTCGAAAGTTTCTTATGGATTTACAGGTATAAAAGTAAATTTATAACTCCGAACTCAAATGTAAATATTTCTTTCCAAATCAGTTTCAGAAAAATAATCCTTTTAAATAATTTTTGCATCTGGAATTATTAAATAAATTACAAATTTTATCAAAAGTAGACTTTATTGAAATATTAAATAAATATAATACTTAGTCAAAATGTTTATACGGTGATACTAATGACAAAATACTTGTCAAGAAAAATCAATGATGCTTTATCGATTGTCTTTTGTCTAGCAGTTACTGTGTATTAATATTTAACGATGCATGTTTCTGACTTTCTTTATTAATTTGTATTATAAGGTGTCATCTTATGTTATAAGCAGAATATATATTTTATAAGAAAGTAGTGTTAAGTAGTGTTTTGTACTACTGTATATTCTGAGACAACTTGATGATATATGGAAATGAGCAAAAATTGTTAAAGAATTTGAAGAATAAAGATCGTCATAGAAAGGAGCAAAAATATGTTCGAAAGGATTGAATAGTTGATTATTATATTAGACAGGGATTAGATTTCCGCCTTATAATTGAATTGTGTATTGGATAAATGCAAATACCGGTCGGCTTTCTTTTATTTATATGCATTTTTTCTATAAAATGTCAATCAATTCGAATGTTTTGAAATGCCCATCGTCAAGACCCAGATAGCAATTTTAGCTTGCATCAAAGTTGCAGCAATCTTGCTTTGCATATCTGCAAGCTTGCAGCAATTTTGAAACAGCAAGAGTATAAGCTTGAAACTAGTTTGAAACAAGTAATTGCAAACGAGTTAGTTACTACGCGTCGAACTTGCTGCAAGCTTGTTACGTCCAACACATTGCAAACTATAGCATAAACAGAGAACGCAGACGAACCTCAGATTCAAACCTCCGACAACCCGCTTCCGAAACCTGTAGCCTTAGCCACGAAGCCAGCTGGACCTCGATTGCGGAAGACAGATTGCGCTAATAGATCGTGCATATGCACGTTTTATTTTAAACTATCTTCTTGATTTCATTATTTTTTAAAATTTTGAGTTGAAAATATGATTTGATGTCAGAGGGAGAGCGATTATTTCCCGAACGGTCTGCCAAATGCCTTACACCCTTTCGGGTAGGCCGGACCGGTGTGGGGTTTAAATAAAATTAATAAATATATGAATAAAAGAGAGAGCGAATTTCGCGAATAACTTCGTTTTGCTAGCAGAATAAATTATGAAATTAGCGTTCAAAAGTAATTACTTTTAAAAATATGGGACAAAATGTAAGTTATTGTTTTTCAACAAATATTGACTGTTTTTTAATTTAATTTTGCTTATGAACGTTAAAATTTCAACATTAAGGAAAAGGCGATGTATAGTTTTCTTTAAAGTGCGAGTTCTACATTTAGTAAAAAGATGGAGAATTTTTCAATTTATTTTTATGAAAAGGCCTAGTTAGTTTTTCACAAAATATCATTTATTTATTGAATTAATAAAAAAAGGACGGTCTAGGAGATGATATTAAAAATAGCATTTTTTAAAACAGAGACAAAGATCAAAACCAGATATATGCAACTTATAAAGGTAAGGGTGCTGTATTAACTTTGCAGAAAACTTGTTTTGCAATTGTGGTGAAAAGTTTCTCATAACAACTTCGCAGCAAACTTGTTTTGCAAGTGGGTTGGTCGATTACGCTTTGTTACTTTACAGGAAGTTTGCTGCAAAGTTGCCGCATCAAGTTTGTCATGGCAAGCTAATAGCAAGGAAAATCACACTTGCGGGTAAGTGTGCATGCTATCCGGGGAGGTATATAATCTGTCTTCAATAAATATGCAATTCATTTCTGATTATTGTAAATTTTCAGATTTCAAATGTACTTAATTATTAATAAAAACTAATATTTTTTTTCAAAATTGCTGCCTTGTTTCAATCGCTTTGTATAAGTATTAGTTATGGCGTGCACTATGTTAACATTCATGTTGAAAGAATAATCAACGCTAAAAGCAAAGCAGGTGCAAAAGAAAGCGTTGCAGGTTCAGGTAGGAAAATATATCATGATAGCAAACGTCTTCAGGTATTCCTAATGTCACACAAATTCGTTCCGTCTTTCCATCAGTCCGTTCCATTTCAAAAATTCCGGTTTTAGCATCGGCTTATTCTTCTGGAAGTTTTAGCTAGATAAAACACAAACTTTCCTTCTGAATTTTCAGGAAGTTGTGTGAGCTATTCTGTCTCCATGGGAGAAATTCAAGATGATTTAAGTTAAAAATATTATAACAGTTGAAACCATAATAAAAATGGTGTCTCAAAGATTGATTGATTCTCATGTACTTAGTAGTGTACGAAAGTTTTAGATTTCAATCCTATCATATGAAATATAAAAAGTTTATTGTTTATATATCTGTTCTTTGAGTACTTCTTCATATCTGACATACATGAGTTTTATACAGGGTGTCCACTAAAGTCCTTCTACCCCACAATAACTTAAACGGCAACAACTATTACCACAACCTTGGTGCCTAGTATAAAGTGACCATGCGCCACACGATGAGACCAGTTACAGTGCCACTTCGCGGCAAACAACTGAGTTAGCGTTCCTATCTCGAAAATGGTACCATATAAGAGAAAGCAGTCAATTACAAATTTGTAGAGCGCTGTCAGCTTAGTAAGAAAAGACACTTAATATTAATACGAAGAACAGAACGCTTAAAATGAAAATTTATTTTTCTCAATTTCCAAAACCGTGAAGTCTCAAAACGGGTTAAAAAGAGAAAAAACAACTATTTTTCACAAGATACCTTTATTTTTCATGTTCAAACTGCTCTCCGTCATCTACAACAAAGATTTGGGCTCTTGTTTGAATTTCACTTTTCGCGCTTTTTAGTATATCATGTGGCCCGCTAGCACATAGCGTAATAGGTAATCGAAAGTCCTGCAATGTTGGTCGAAAGGTCCATACACCTGCTGCTTGAGTTATTCCCACAGGACAAGTATAATGGTGTCGTTTTTCAGCCCAAAAAATAAAATTTTCTCCTTTTGTCCATGTATTGTGACATCACAATTTCGGGAAACACGAAAAATATATGTGCATTTTATGCATTCTACTCTTCGAATTAATGCGCACAAGGTATCTTTTCGTACTAAATCGAAGACGCTCTACAATTTTGTGATTGACTTTTTTCCCTATCTCGTACCGTTTTCGATATAAGAACACTAACTCCGTTGTTTGAAACCAGGTGGCACTGTCACCTATTTCACCGAGTAACGCATGGTCACTTTATTATACCTAGACACCAAGTTTGTGGCAATAATTGTCGCCGTTATTAAGTTAATGTGGGGTAGAAGGACTTCATTGCATACCCTGCATATTAGTAAATTACCTGCTAAAAATTGCATTATGATACTACAAATTTTGAGAAAGTTTATCCAATATTGCATTTTTATAGTTTTAATCTTTACTTTATCAGTCAATTTTTGCAGCCAAACATATTAAAACGAAGTAGCAAAAGTGTATTTCCGTAACGAATATGACAGATTTTACCATTTTTTCTCTAATGTGTTTATTCATAGAAAAGTCCTTTTTAAAATATCGAATATCTAGGAAAATATCTGAAAGCGTTAAAAGTTTGCATTTTTCGCTCTCCTTCCTTTTAATTTTTTTAAAAGCCTCCACAACAAAGAGTTTTACTAATTTCGGTTAATATTCATAACTGACGAAGTGAAAATGTTTGTATGAAGTTTTTATACTTGAATGTTTACTCTCTTCTGAATTTGCATTTAGGCAATATCGTTTCCAATATTTTTACTTCAAACAATGTCTCAAATGCAACAAAGCGCCTTAGGTGTTAGTTCAAACATGTCCTGAAGAAGCTTTTGTTTGCAACACAAGAAAAAAATTTGAGTTTACCGAAAATGAACTTACACTATTAAGTAAATGCAAAAGCAAATTCTTCATGTGAAAAGATGGAAACAACTGGAAACAGCTTAGAGTATATAATTACTTTCTTCTCATTACTTTCGCCAGTAGTAGCTAGGAAAACCTGGAATTACTGTTAAAGAATAACTTAAATCTGAAAATAATGATTTCAGATTTTTTAGTGAGAAAATATCAATATTTTGCAAGAAATGACAAGCTATCCTTACTGCGCGACTTCTTTCCAATTATTCTCTGTGTAAAATTATGCAAACGATTATAAGGAATGTAGGGAATTTAATTTTAAACATGAGTACTATTTTCCAAATTAGTGCATGAACCATTTATGAGAATAAAAACATAAAAATAACAAAGCATCTTATATAAATAATGACTCTACAGTAACGGAAGTTATGAAGGAAAAATATATTATTTTAACTCTTATTAAATGCTCTACCTTATTATTTAAACAAAAATACGAGTTTTAAATATGAGAAACGCAAGATGACACACAAATTGGACTATTATTCAATATATATTTTAATTGCCCAAATTCATTATTATCCTTTAATTATGAATTATTTTCTATCGTAAAAATGCGGCAGATGGATATAAATCAGTTCTTAATGCTTCTCATAGATATTTTTAAATTATCATTTATAGGAAAAAGATGGGTGAGCAATGTTATACAAAATGAAAGGTGAAGTACGTCAAAGAATTAAGTTTCTGAAAAAAGCTAGTTTCTCCTTAGATTAAATATCTATTGGAGATGCAACGGTCTTTGAGTATTAATGAAGACAAAGAATCATTACTCAGTGTCCCAGTGTAATTAAGGGAGTTGTCTGAGGTTTGTCTGCGAGAAAACTGTCTTTAGTTCAGGCACTAGTCATCAGTCGAATACATACATTTCTCATTAAAAGCCTTTCTTTGTCTCCTTAATAGATGTGTTGACTGCAGTTTCGAAAAAAATGTTTTTTTTTTTCTTTTTGGAAGAATGATATAATAAAAAAATGTTTGGATGTTGTGAACTTTATATTGATTGCTTACAATCAACAAGAGAGAACTATAAGGGGTTCTCATTTTTTTTCTTTCTCTGTCGGGAATCAAAGAAATTGTGTGGTTATAGCAAAAAAAATGAAGTTCGATGGTTGATGAAAGAAATAGTTATTCATATGCTTTAACACTACGTATTAAATTATTGATTTTATTAATTATAAAAGTCGTATACAAGTTTTGTTCAAGCCTTGACCAACTAAAATGCATTTGTATGAATATAGCATATGTATAATTTGAAGACAGTTATCTTCTATTGATTTTAAAAATTCCACCAAATTTTATAATGCACTTTTTCATTTGAAACTATAAAAAATGCGTATTATTCCATAAATGTAGAGTACAATTTTAGATTTCTTTATAGAAAGTATCAAAATCTTTGGTTTGCTGATTATAAACCTATGTTGAATTTCTTCTTCGAAGGCTTGGGTGAAAACAATGAGTACAAAGGACATAATTACGAAGGTTCAGAAGATATGGATATCAAAAGTAATTGTTAAATGATAGTAAAATTGTTTTAATACAACAACAAAATATCACCTTTAAAAACTGGTATACATAAGCATGTAGCACAAAATTCACTCTTATATACGTTACATAAATTTATAAAATTAATTATGAGATGTCCTAGATCTAACAAAAATTATTTGAAGGTATCCTAAATTAAAACCTCTTTGATACCTTACATCTGACTTACTAAATAAGCCACATTTTTGAATTTGAAGATTTTTAATCTTGTTTAACCTTTTAAAGTTAGGATTATGTAGAACCTCGTTGGTCTGCTAAAGTCTCTGAGTCTCTAGGATTGGTGCCATTTCCACTGAAAATACACCCACGTAAAATATGCTATCATGGTGAAGTTCCCACGTGGAAGTGACGTTTATGTTTGGAAAGGGAACTCCCAGTTTTGTTGCCATAGATCTTAATTTACGAGATTAAATCGCCACTTCCTGTGGTTTAGTATAGCTACATTAACTGTAGTTTCATAACTGCTAGTAAATATAGCTATACTAAACCAGGGATCATTAATGGTTTTAATATAATCTAATATCAAAAATGTATCTTAATTCCTAGATAAAAATATCTAAAATTATTCAATTTCATGGGTAAAAATAATCCGAAAAAATAAAATTATGATGTTTTTGATTTCATGTTTAATCATATTTAAAATAATATTGAACTTTACTAGAAATTTCGTATATTGTCTTTGTTATCAGTTATTCAGGTGAAATATTCTTGTAATTTGGTTTTGATAAATTATGCATATTGCTTCTAATAAATATGCACTGCATTTTAACTATGTTCAATAAATTTTACAAATAAAAGTAACCTTGATACTTAAACTTTAATCTCAATTAGCTCCAAATTAGAGAAAGCAGAATTCATTCATTTATAGATAATACCGAAGTAGATAGTTTCATTCAAATTTCTTTCGATCAATAAATCTTTTTTGTTTTATATATTACAAGAAATTTCAACTTTTTGTATAATTTCATTTAAATTGAAATTAGAAGTTATAAAATTTAATTTAATTTATTTTACGACTTTTTTTAGCTGAAAAAACATTGACAGAAATTTCTTTTATTTTTTACGCCAATATCCATGAGGGAAAAATAAACACTGTACAACTCAGTTTAACTGAACTAAATGGGGGGGGGAGTCGTTTCGGATAATGATTTTTTCAGTTAAGCCATGGACATCTGTTACTAATTTGTATTTAATTATAATATGAAATTCTTAAATGTGTAGAGTTTTAAACGAATCTTTGCGTGCTAAATTTATACATTTTACTATAGTTAACCTTCCGTCGGGCGCAATGAACCTGACAGGCATAGGTAAACAAAATCGTAATGAATATGTGGCAACAGCTTCGTCCTGCATTCTCATTCTACCTTGCTCATGCGTAGTGGAGAGCTTAGTGCTATAAAGGCAGAGGCGTCATCTGTCATTTCTCTCTGGCTTTTGCTTTTCGTATTGTCGACATGTTAATTTAATTATCATTGAAATATCTTTTATCTTGTTACATTTATTAAAGTTATAATTGTTATTACGAGTTAGTTTCTTCAGTGTTGTGCGATGCTTCCTCACACTTGCACGAGCCCGTATACACATGCATACCTGTCAACGGTGGTTAGTACCTTCCAAGTTACCTGATGAGATGCAGTACCTACTCTCTCTGTTGTAGTAACTAGAATAAATTAAAGTAAATTCTGGCGCTAGTGTTATATACATAATGATAACCAAGTTAGCCGATTGACCACCGCATAGATCCAAAGTAGCATTCTTTACATTTGATTTGCTAAAAATATTGTTTATGCCATTAAGGTATCCGAGTGGTTTAAAATCGTCGTTTTTGATGAAATTATCAAAAAGATTTTATGGCTTAATTTTGTAGCCTGTTTCATCAGCTTTCTAAAACTGCCTCACTTTTTACTCTACGTGAATTACAAATGGAGTTACAGCTGTTTTATTACTGAACTGTAAGCATTATTTTATGTTGCATGAAAATTTAAATGTGTTTTCTGAGAAATGATATTTTTGAGGAAAACTGAAGACCGTAACAATGATTTCTCAAAACATTATTCAAGTATTGATAGGAAATTTTCTGAGATTGTTTTCTGTAATATGCTTGATGTTTTCCTCAAAAACTAAGGTCAATTTTAAAATCAAGTATTATTTTTAAGTGCTTAAATATAAACGAAAAGCATTTTTATGAAAAATTACTAGTTTAGCAACTATGTTCAGCAGTATCTCAAAACTATTTTGAAGTACAAGAAATATTTTAGAGCATAAAACGGATAACTGTCATGAAAATGTACTCCTACAAGGATTTATGTACATTTAGAATATGATTTTGTCTATGGCTGTCAGCGTAAGGCAAATATTTTACTCATTTTTCTTCAAATTTCTCAGATTTTTTACAAAAAATATTATTTTGAAAGCCTAATTTTACAATATTTTCATAGTTTTAAAACATATGTAGTTGAAAAATAACATTATATATATATATATATATTAATATAAGTTATTATATATATATATTATTAAAAGTTATTTTTCAAAAAAATGTCTCCGAACACAGTCGCATACCTTAAGTTTAACTTCAGCATTCTAAAAATAATCACTGACTTTCTTGGGGAGTCTTAAAAGAAAATGGGGATATTGTTCCCCAAAAGTCTCGTCTTCGCTATTATTTCCGTGCAGTACAGAACGTGTGTTTTGGATTTACGATTTAAGAGACATTTCGATTATCCCGAGTTCAGTTAACAGGCGTTTTACTATGTTAGATATTTATACAAACAGTAATTTTATCAACAGATTTTGGTTGCAAAAAGTTGATAATAATTGTAAATGTTGTCCATAAATGAATTTTTGTAGAAATAATTTTTTTTAAAAATTGATTCAGCTTTAAAAGACAGTATATTCTTTCTGTTTCTTCCAGATATTTAATTCTTTAGGGGAGAAAACAAAGTTTGCACGTTTTGTATCGTTTTCTTGTTTTGTATCGCTTCAAGAATTAATTTGAAATGAGATGCAATAGTCTTGAAAAATTTATATGTTCTGGAAATAAAGATATAATAGGTCTACAAAAAACTGATAGGATTTCTTACAAATTGAAACAAGCGAGTATTAATTTATTTCGCTGAGAGATTTCGGATATTAAAAACAAGTTTAAAAATTATGCGGTTTAGATTTTTATTTAATATAATATACAGTCTCAATATTTTTTTTTCTTATTTAGATCGATATTATCGTCATAAACTTTTATAAAGACATTTATTTTGACCCTATATAATTTTTCATTTTTAATTGAAATACATTTAATAACAACATTTATTAGAATTAATCTAATAAAATCTAGAATAAAAATTTTGACAATTTAATCTCACGCAGCAATAATTCCTGTTTAAAATGGCTTACAAATATATATTCTCACTTCCAAAATTTAAGCACAATTCTTAAGATGCGAAAAAATTGGAGTTAATATGAATACTAGGGTTCGCAATCAGTTGCGGAGAATCGTGGGACATACTATCGTCATAACTCACATTTTAGAGTGAAGATTCGGTCACAGGGTAATTAGAAGGGCCACCAGAAAGGGATGAAGGCGAAAATGGAGTTTGACTCATCCTGACTCACAGAAAGTTGATAAAGAGATGTAACTTTTATCAATGGTTATGGTTTAAGGTTTACATAATATGGTGCTACAATACAATGGTTAAGGTTTACATAATATTTACATGTATTTTCGTAAACACAGCACAAATATTCGGGAAGATATAAAGGTTTTCTTAAAAAATCCCAAATATTTCCACATGTTTTTTGTTATAATATGCAGAGTTTTCAACCAAATTGTACGAAACTCTCCGAATACTTGACAATATGTAGAAGAAGCATGGTATCAAATTTTGAATTAATTTTAATATTACAGGAAATATAAGCATTTGTAGTAAATAATTTTTTATTGCGTATGTGCGAAACGTAGCGTAATTTTTCTTTCATATCTTTAGAGCCAGAGATATAGGGCAACATATTTAAAAATTCCAGTTCAATACCCATAGTATTCATAAAGATATCGGCATGGCAACTTGGGGAATTTCGGTACACTCTTAGAGAAGCTAAATTATGAGGATTCATGCACAAACTGATATTTTTTAACTTGAATCTTCAAACAGTAATATTGAATTTTATGAAAGTTGAATATCGAATACTCATGTATACTTATAAGTTAAATACGTAATTTAAAGTACAGTTCGACGATTACTATTCGAAGATTCAAACTCAAAAAATATCAATTTGTGCAAGAACCCTCATCATCTTTCTGAATACTAATGGTATTGGACTGGAGTTTTTATATAAGTTGCCCTATATCTCTGGCTCTAAAGATATGAAAGAAAAAATACGCTACGTTTCGTCCATGCGCAGTAAAAATTATTTACTACAAATGCTTATTTTTCCTGTAATATTAAAATTTTTTTAATTCAAATTTTATTAAAATGCTTCTTTTACATATTGTCAAGTATTCTGAAAGTTTCGTACAATTTAGTTGAAAACTCTACATGTTATAACAAAAAAAATGTGAAAAAAATTGGGATTTTTTAAGAAAAACTTTATATCTTCCCGAATATTTGTGCTGTGTTTACGAAAATGCATAAAAATATTATGCACATTAAACCATAATCATTGATAAAAGTCACATTTCGTTATCAATTTTCTGTGAATCAGGATGAGTCAAACTCCATTTTCACCTTCACCCCTTTCTGGTGGCCCTCCTAATTGCCCTGTGACCGAATCTTCACTGTAAAATGTGAATTATGACGATAGTATGTCCCACGATTCTCCGCAACTGATTGCGAACCATAGTATTCATATTAACTCCAATTTTTTCGCATCTTAAGAATTGTGCTTAACTTTTGAAAGTGTGAGTGAGACTGATGAGATTCATACTGTCAATCTACAGGGTTGTTAAAGTTAAAGCTCGCATATTCAGAAGGTTGGAGACCCAGTTGTATAACTTGAAACGAAACAAAATTTCACTAGAATGTAGTACAAGCGTAAGCTTTGTGAACGATCCTACCCCCCTCCCCGAAAAAGTTAAAATTTCACCCTTAGATGGCGCTACGGTAACTTCTAAATTCCACCTTTAGAGAGATCTGAACTAGCGAAATGTAATTTCAACAACAATGGAATAAATTTCCCTTGATTAATTTAGCAGGGTACTAGCCACCTTCGGCGACCAGCTCGTTTAAATTAGTTTTAATTTTTGTATTTTATATTAATTTTAGAATTACCCGTCGCAGTTTCAGCCACTATAATTCAACAAAAATGAACAAAAAACTGAATATTTTATTTTACCAGCGACACAATTTTAAAATGCCAGCGATACAATTCTGTATGATGCATTGCAGCTAACAAAACTTACAAACTGAGTTTCAAATAACTTTCACTCAATTCAGTTCTCACTAACGCTGATAACGCTGAATATGGTCACGAAAGCCGAACATGCTGGTGAACTGTGTGAACCAGTGGGCACAAAAAGTGAGGCGGAAAAACATTCATAGGCATCTATAAGACCCGGGAGTATAGGAGTTAGACAATAAAATTTAAAAATTAGTAAGTTTTTCCGAACACTATTGCATTTTTTAATTCCTAGTTTCAGGCTGTAATTTCTAGTTCCTAATATCAAATTTGATGAATTATCACTTGAGGAAATTCAAGTTTGGAGGCAGCCTAACCAAAATTTGAATAAAAAATTACCTATAATGCAATATACAAAAAATTTGAAAACGTTTTTATGCCTCATAATTTAAAATGGCAATAAAGCATGAGATTAAATGCTTGAAGAAAGGGCGAAAATCATTTCAGTGTTCCTCACACACAATAGAAACAAACAAACCTGAAATCAAATATCTGTTGCCACACTTTATAAAAATATTACTTTGAAGCAGGTGCGATAAAATAGTTTAGATATGCAATGAATACTAAAGTGAAAATTCTGCTTTGGAGTTAATTTCCCAAGAAAACAATTTACACTATCACAACTGTAATAATTTCAAAAGCCCCTGAATAAAAGATTTGCTGAAATAAAGAGATAGTTTGAATTTTATTTACAACAATAAAAACATTGTTACGATTCATGTTTCAAAACTTTTTGAAACGTTAATTGAAAAAATGTAGCATGGACATAAGATCGATGGCATTGAATAGCTAATTTTTTTAATCTTTAATATGGAGTAAAAATGTTTTTTTGCGATAATAGGATCCGAAGTTGTTCCGGAAAAACCTTAAAATTTAAAGTATTTTTTAAATAATTTAAATTCTAATTAAAATTTCGAAAAATCCTTTCTTAGTGAGCACCTACAACCCAAGAAGCAACCACGTGTCAAATTACAAATTTCTAGTCCCAGTGGTTTGGGAGATTTTGTGATGAGTGAGTCATGGTATTTGCCTTCTATACATAAAGATCTACAAAAATCACTTTATATATTGGGGCAGGGGCGTATTGACAAAAGATTTAACATTTCTTTATTTTCGGTTTTCACAGACCGCATGATTTGTAGAACATATTAGTGAAATTTTGTTTCGTTTGGAGTCATTGACCCCACTCTAGAGCCTTCTGAATAGGAGAGATGTAATTATAACAAAACTTTCTTTAGATAATATTTATTTTCATTTCACTGTATGGCTAATTTTTACTCTTTTGTATTTTATTTCTGTATACAAACAATTTTTAAACATTTTTATGGTTAACGGCTATCCTGGTCAATATTCTGTCATCAGGAGTTGTTTCTTTCTTTTTTTTCGAAAACTCGATGCTTCTAAAACTAAATTTTATTTTTATTCGCTGCAACATCAGAGTTATTTAATTTAATATAATAAAAGAGTTAAACATCTTGCATAATATATAAACACAGTATAATATTAGAGTGAAATCCTAAATATCTTTCAGCAACTTAGGGTGACTTTTTCTTCAGAAACTGCATTATTTCTTAAATCTCGCAGGAATAAAACATAAAGCACATTAACTTATTTTTCAAGTACATCAGATAAACGCTTCTCAAACTCCACAGTGGTATCTTAGGAGATTTCAAAGCTTGGTCAGTTCCTCGCAGTGTAAATATCCTCTTTTGAACATGCATCAACCTGAAAAGAATAGAAAGAATTCATCACATAAAACAGCTCCTTCAGACAAGTGGGCTTTACAACGCGATTTTCTCATGGCAATCTGGTCAACAGGCCAAGAACATATCCTCTCTCATGCAAAACATGACAACATAGGAAAGAAACATTTTTCTCAGGACGCGGGCGGAACGTGCTGAATGCGTTAAACGTATATTCGCGGCCTCGCTTAGCATTTTTTTAAATCTCTAGAGAAGAGCAAAACAAAAGAGTAAGTCTCCCGAGAAGAAAACACGGAAATTTGCTTACTTGTTTTTAAAAAAAACCGAAAGAAATACGCGGATAAACCAAAAATGTTCCGACAGTTTCAAAGAACAGCTATCGAATTCGAGAAATGTAAGCGAGAGTACAGACTAGTTTGGTGAGGAAGAAGAAAGAATCTGAAATGTAAAGAATTTTTTTCTAGATGTTGAGATGAAAATCATACGAATTATTCTACTGACTTGTAAATACTAAACAAATTATTTATTTCTAAACATCATCCTAATTTTTTTAAAGTAGAGACACGTACTAGGAAAAATTTGAACGAAAACCACGGAAAATATACTTTTAAACAAATGTGAAGGAAGTTAAGATTCTTAAACCGTTATTTTACAAATTCATTTCTCTCAATATTATATTCAAGATAGAATTTCTTTTCTAACAGATATGTTTACTTACACGTCATATACTATATGTTTATGCAACCATGCACTTTCCCCGTGACGTGTAGGCCGTGTAACGTTTTTATTACACAAGAAACAGTTTTGAAACATAACTAATTATAATGACCGTAAATGAGATATTTGGGTTTAGAGCTTTAATTTCTTGAATTTCCAGATTTAATTTTAATTTTATGAATATTAAGGATGTGGAAATATTTTTTTGAATAAAAGTTTTATAATCCATTTTATCTATCTTTATAATCTACCTTGCAAACAAATCCTCTAGAAATAAATTCAATATTTGCAGTAATTTTCATATTTCTCCGTACCCAATTAGTTGATGAATCAATAAAACTTTATTGAATGTTCAATGGCGTATATCAATGTTTCAAAAATAATTCTGAAGTATAATTTTGAAATAATTTCTTAGAACTTAGCAATGCTTTCAAATTTTTTAGAGATGCAAAAATAATATACATCAGATGATGTTGATTTATACTATTTCGAAGAATCAATTCTTTTTGTCCGAAGACTTAAATTTTAAGTTTAACCTCTTAACTATTTTATTTTCTCCCCAGTCTAATTAGATGACACTTTCTGTTTTGGGACTGTGTTTTCGTATTGATTTAATTAAGATTTCATAGAAAACTTTAAATTTTAATGAGTTACTCTTCATTTTTTGTATCGAATTATAACGTCTACGAATGACGTAATTTCAGACTGTAAAAATGCCATAATTCGATGCACGAGTAAACTCGTGCTAAATATTTAAGTGCTTAACAATTTAAATTAAAATAATCTCTTAAGCATATATTGTTATATCTTGTAAGGTTATAAATAGATGTCGTTTTGATTTTATTATGAACACCATAGGACTTAAGATAACTCAGATTAACCCGCTTTTCAAATGTGTTATAAAATCCATTTATTTACTGAAATTATATTATTATCCATATGAGTTGCTTATACTTACAGTCCGGATAAAAATCTATGTTGAAAAATCTCTGCGTCGTCGTTAAATGATGTCCCCGTTGAAGGAATTCCTTTCAGTTAGTTGGAAGCTTAATTAATCAATTCTTTTTATAGAGTCGGACGGCGTATGTTAAACTATTTCTTGGTTTTGGTTTTCTTTTAAAGTTTATCTTTTTACCTTCCTGTTGTAGGAAAGAATGCAATCTTCAGATGTTCTACAATTAGAGTCAATTTGTGATTTTGCAGGAAGAGAGTAAGAAATACCAATAATTCAAATGCAGGAGATCATTCGAATGTGGATCAAGAGTTTCTAGACTTTCGTGTTACCTGAAATTCATATTTATAAAATGACATCTAAGCTACATTTGTCTTACAGAACTGAATTTGCGTATCTGGATGCAATAAATCAATTGGCAGCTTATTATGAGTAACTAATGTTTGATTGCTAATGAACAGGTGTGGCTTATATTTGAGCACTATGGAACTGCAGCACTCTCAATAGTTTAGTGAATAAATATAAATTATTAAATTTTCTAGTATTATTTAAATATTTCTTCAATTCACTTAGGTTAACGTCCGGCTTGGAAGCGGGCTATTTTGTGACGGATCCCGGAATGTTAAGCCGAGGTTAGATGACGAGGACGACACCTGAGTTGGCACCCCTTCTGAAAACTTCCACCCCACACCAGCGAGAAGATGCTTGAGCCCATTTATTGCCATTATCCCATAGGCGATTTGACGTAAAAATTGCCGACATACACCTCGAATCTTCTGTGGAATCGGGTTTCGAAGTTTGGCCCCATTTATTGCCATTATCCCATAGGCGATTTGACGTGAAACTTGCCCACATACACCTCGAATCTTCTGTGGAATCGGGTTTCGAACCTGGAATACTCCGGCCCTGAATCCGATTAGGCAACCGATGCCCCTCTATCGCCTTCAGCCTTCAGAGGAAATGCATGGAAAAGCGGTATGGCTTCCTCCTCTCTTCTTCGAAGAACTGCAATTTTCTTCAGAACTAGTTCCCATCTGCTATGCATCAGCGGTAACAATGCTCAATTTTTTTTCTCCACATGGTTCTAAGGGAAGAAGGACTATCGAAAAGCGCAATTCCAGAGATGTTGGAAACGAAGTTTTAAATATTTTTTCCAATAAGAGAACATTTCCGCGAGCTCAAAATTGGAAGTTAAATAATAAAATTACATACTTTTGGATAAAAAAACTTAAAATATTGTGCTATAAAATTTTACTATAAATAAATTCGATAATATTCTGCAAATGTTAAGTTATTTTAACCGTATAAATCATGATTTTTTTATTGGTAAACCGCAGTTGTATAAATCCTTATAAACCAAGAGTAGTTATTTGAAGTTAGTAATTGCTTGATTAAATTTTTTTTATTAAATCTTACTTATATTAAGTCAAAATATAATTATTAATTTCCTTTAAACTAATTATAAAATTATTCAATATAAGACAAAATAGCAGAAATGCTGAAATCACTCAGCATAGTTACAGTTACAGTATCCTTACGGTTACACGATTACAATTCAGGAGACATCACTAACTACGACTAAGGCAGGGAGAAACTAATATTTAATTCTATTATTTTATTTGCATCAAAAGAAGACGAATAATTTTTATTTATATGTTTTTGTTAAAATTCTCCATAGAGTATAAACATTTCAACGGTTATTGTACTAAAGTACTTTTGTTTCATATTTTAAAAAAATAGTGTCTCAAAATTGCTTTTTCAGTTGACGCAAATTTTGGTTTAGCGATGTTCAGATTAATAAGTCTTAATCTGAACTTGATAGACTCATTTGTATTATCTTTTGATAGTTTCTCAATCTCTCGTAAAACTTAGTCACATAATGATTCACAGAAATTACTTGTGAGAATAAGTACCTAAGTACACAATTTTTTTTAAATTTTCAAAGATTAAAGAACAACAGACAATTTATAACTGCAATCTCATTTCTGGGGAAAAAACTTTCTTCCAGAACGTTTTTCATGAATTTTAAAACTAATACTATAAATGACTTTATATGCAAATGTCAATCAACTCATTGTAATTCCGGTTAGACCACAATACCGTACTGAAGAAACTATACGATTACTATGCAGTAGCATTTATTTGACAATATGCTAATTATTTTTTGTTGTTATGGCAACACTTTAAAGTTCTCCCATCAATCGAACTCGTAAGTATTTATTTGTTAAGATATCTATGTATTTAAAATAACTTGGTACAAAAACCTTCACCAAGTCCGCCAGCCTCAACCACCCGACCTATTTCGACATTTTTTTTTATTTGAAAGGTTCTGACGTCTAGATATGTCATCAAGGATCGCCCCCATTTTCGAACGAAATCGAAAAAACACTTCTCCTCTGTACAATTTCTATGAGGGAAAACCTTGTATAAATCCCCCAGCCCCAACCACCCGACGGATTTTGACAAATGTTTTATTCATTTGAAAGGCTACAATGTCTAGAAATGTTATCAAGGGTCGCCTTCCCCCCACCCTCCATTTTTGAATGAAATTTTTAAGAACACATGTAGAGAATGTATGGTTGAGAAATGTTTTTTCCGTGTCGTTCGAAAATGGGGGGGGGGGGGGCAGAAAACCCTTGATGACATATCTAGACGTCATAACCTTTCAATTAAAAAAACTGTCGAAATCCGTCGGGTGGTTGGGGCTGGGGATTTCTGCAAGGTTTAATAATTTGGTAAAAACCTTCACTGAGTCCGCTAGCCTCAATCACTCAACTGATTTCGATTTCTTTTTCATTTGAAAGGTTATGACGTCTAGATATGTCATCATGGGTCGACTACGCCCCCCCCCCCCCCTATTTTCGAACGAAATCTATAAAACATTTCTCCACCATACATTCTCTACATGTTTTTTGATTTCGTTCGAAAGTGAGGATTGGTAGGGGGCAGATAATCCTTAATGACATATCTAGATGTTATAACCTTTCAATTTAAAAAAAAAATGTCGAAATCCGTCGGGTGTTTGGTGCTGGGGGATTTCTATAAGGTTGATTAATTTGGTAGAAACCTTCACCGAGTCCGCCAGCCTCAACCACTCAACCGATTTCGACATTTTTTTTCATTTGAAAGATTATGACTTCTAGATATGTCATCAAGTGTCGCGCATCACCCAACACACTCCATTTTGGAACGAAATCGAAAAACCTTTTCTTCACCGTACTTTCTCCCAATGGGGAAAACATTCAGACAGTTCGCAAGCCACAACTACCAGACAGATTTTAACAATTTTTATTTCATATTCAAGATTATTACATCTAGGTATATCATCAGAGGTCGTCCGCCCCCTGGCACCCTAATATTTGAGAGATATTGTAAAATAAACGGAATACATTACCGGAAATAACGAAGAGTTATTTGCAAAATAGTACGGAGTTCCCGAGCCTCAAAAAACTGGACTTATTTCTCCGGTATATTACGTCACTCCTTTAAAATAGCTAACCATTCAGAATGCTCTGCTTCATTTTCAGAAGTTTAAAATAATATTTTTCATTTACTACTATTATATTGCATCTCATTACAATTTAATTTGGTTGTAACAGCAGACGATTTTGTTAAGATATATCTGTACATATTATCTTTTTTTCCAGTTAAAACTTAATTTAAAATAAATAGCAAACGATTTTCTTCCTTCTCTAAATTTATTTTTATTAGATTGACAACAGGAAAATCAGTTGTTGTTCAAAAACTTTTTTGAAATGCTGCGTTGTTAAATGAGAAATTGAACTTATTTTTGGAATGAATGTTTTAATTTTGAGATGGCGTGTCAAACAAATTGTAAAATACCAATTAAAGGTGATAGAAACTGTTTATTTAGGGCGATATCATTCTGTATTTATGGGTCTGAAGACTTTCATGCTAAATTTCGTGAAGAAGTTATACAAAACATTACATTAGATGAGGTTTATTGAAAGATTTTACAATTTTACTGTTGTCTACAAAGAATATGAAATCTACTATAGTTTTATGGACTGTACTACTGATCTTCATGCAGTATTTAAAACTGAAAAAGGTACTGTGGCTGAAAGACTTGAAGGAGGGCGGCGAGAGCGGCCAGTAAGTATAATAATAAAAGTTTAACGCCTCTATATCAACTATTCTAAAATATTTATACGAAATAACAATAGACCGATTTGAAAAATCTCAGAATATAGCATACAAAATTAAGTATTCAACAAATTTAGTTCAACCGTTTTAAGCACAAAGAAACAATTTAATAATTTCATAGAATTCTGTTGCATAGTAAAGTTCCTTTAGAAATAACTCAAACTGTTCCCACGTAATTTTCAAGAATATTTTAACATCGGTATTCATCTGACTGAATATTTATATATTCATAAAACCAAAGCAAACAAACTTGGATAATGTTGTCTTTGTCCCCGCGAAACAAATTGCGTGTCAAATTTCACAAAAGAGGAACAGCTCGGTATGCCATGTTTGCATTCCGTACATAGATCATCCGTATTCGGAACACTTTAATTTGCATTATATTTGTTCACGATTGTGTGTTCTTCAAAAAGCGAGGAAAATAAACTTATAATGTATTCAGAGGCAGTTTCAACTCCTGCATACATCATCTGAAGTTTTAAAGCTGAAAAAAGCGCTCTTCTTCACAGTTTTCATTCGTAATCTTAGAAAGCAAAAAACTGTTTTGTGCTAACCAAGCGTGTTCACGACACTAATCACTGGTAGCGGATTTCTTAATTGTAGGAAAGAGAGAATGTACTTGAGAGCTATTTATTCACATAGATTAATTGTTTTTCCAACATGTAGATAGAGAAATTTTTCCAGAGCTGGAATCATAGATGGATGAAATTTTTAGAAATAAACAATAAAAAACTTTTTAGGATGCTTTTGGGAATGCAGTTAACTTATATGTATCTCTGATTATGCTACAAACATACACTTTTTATATTTGAAGTGTGAAGTATTTGTATTCATTTATTCATTCATATTAAATAATATCGTCCTGCACGAGATATTTTTTACAATGTGGGTATCTTAAAATCTTTTTTTACTCCTATTCACTTCAAATGAGGTATGA
Organism: Araneus ventricosus; assembly: GCA_013235015.1. Classification (NCBI taxonomy): domain Eukaryota; kingdom Metazoa; phylum Arthropoda; class Arachnida; order Araneae; family Araneidae; genus Araneus; species Araneus ventricosus. The sequence continues at coordinate 67,178 of BGPR01005194.1, read as the reverse complement.
AATTATGTAGCAACGGCAACATCTATGGGATTCGTATCTCAAAGCTAAAGCTAAATTCTTCCGTAAAATTTTGCCTGAAGTGATTGAAGTTACGGCGACTAATTAAATCAAGTATTGTAGAGTCATGGGCCCTTTCCTCTACATCAAAATAGATGTTTTGCCAAGTATCCCAATTGTAGCTGAAGCCAAGTTCAGGATACAAATAGCCACTATGCGTGCGGTTGCCCTAACTAAAAGTGTGTAATAGAAAAATGGTTTCCTGAAAATTTCCATTCTTTGACTTTTTGGACTTAAGTGAATGACTGTGCGATATTGTTCCTAAGTATTTCAAGGACAGGTACTGGAAGATTCACCTCTGAGCAATAAATGGAATTTAAAGCGCAACATTTTCAAATCTAATGGGGGGACACCTGTACCTCACGCAAATGACGGAGGGTTGAAAGTATGTCACGAATACAATAAAATACAGTATATATAGGAACACACACGCAGAAACATAATATGTTCTGGTTAGAGGACTTTGTTCGGCATTATGCAAATAAGGGAAATTTAACAATATTATTTTAAAGCGTAGCTAATGCAGGATAAAGTAGTACAGAACGGCTGAGGTGTGAAACATAGAATTAATGTACGTAACTGAGCTAGAAGCGGTGCACTTGCACCGTGAAATATTTCTAAACGCGCGTTCATGAACGCTAAATTTGAAACGTTTATTGAAACTCGATCTTTCACAGTTAGCGCCTGTAATGAGTTATTATTGTGACATGTCACACAAGAGGTTTTGATCATAATCACAGTTAGTTATGATTGAAATATTGAAGGTTTTGTCCAATTCACTTCAAACCAAATAATTATCTCAATTAACATACATGGTATTTCACCCTATATGTTCCTACGTAAAATTCGTTTCTTTTCATAAAATATTTCACTATTATCGTTTGTAGGAATTCTTTCAAATCACTCTGCAGAATTTGCTAAAAATCTGTTTTGTCCTTACCCTTATTCAATATATTAAAATATTTTTCTCATACTGTAGGAAATTGACTATTAATAATGTAAGCAGAGACAAAATAAAAGATGGGAAGTACGAAGTATGTAAGCCTTACATATTAATTTAGTCTTAGTTTTTTATTTGAATGTAATATAATATATACAAGAGCGCTATTTGATGTTTTAAAATGGTAAAAAAACCAAGAATATTTCCTGCAATAATTACAAGTTCGATATTAAGTTTAAGGAAGAGTTTGTATTTTTAAGAGTAGCGATAGGCCTTCCAAAACTAAATAAATGGTTTCTGAAATATGCAAAATAAAAATATGTGATAAATAAGTGTATTCAAAACACAAACATTGTTTTTTCACAGATGATGGAAAAGCTATGTTTTTAAAGTAAGCATTACTCTTTGAAAAATTATAGAATATATATATATATATATTATATAAATATCCTTCCATTATTTTGAAATGTTAAATTATATTTCAACTTGAATAAATTATAGGAGTAATCAAATATGTATGTCTGTTGATACGGTATGGCTTTGAAGAAATTGAAGCTTCTCGCTTGACAAAAAATTGTTTTTCCCATAAATTGTTTTGAATACAAAATTTAATAAGTTAGAATAGTTTATAATGTAAAAAAGCTAGAAATTTTAGCAAGTTTACATAGAATATTATTTATTGAATGTGTATGGAAAGTTTAACGCTGTGTTTAGTAACGCTAGATATATCATACTCTTTATCTTGTCTAGGAAAAACTCAACTCATTTGTCAAATAGTTCAACGTTCCATTGCTAATCTTTATCAGTAAGAAATGTTTATACGCGAATAATTTTCATATTGTTTGGGTATTTATCCACTTTGGCAGGTATATTTTTGCGTACATTAAATATATTGTGAATTTAATACCGGATGAGTAATTTTTTTTATTTCGCAGAAATTATGAATTTCTATTAATGATTTTTTAAAGAACCTTTTCTCTTGATAAGAAATTAAGAAGAAGACAGTTAGTTAGAAATACATAGCCCACTTTTCATTTCATTTTCAAAAGAGCATATTTAAAATTAGAAAACCTTTATTGATAATATATAAAGGTTTTTTCTATATTTTGAACTAGCAGTACGCGCACGGCGTTGCCCGTGGAATCAGGACTTGAACAAAATGAAAAAACGCCCACAATGACATGAAAAGTTTTGAATGCAAAATCAAAACAAAAGATACGCATTATTTGATTTTCCTGCTAATTTTTTTTTTCGCCCTACAGTACAGAGTACGTTAATCCAAAACAATATTCCAAAATTGGAACGTGAGAATGATTATTATACAGCAAGCAAAATATAAAATTGAATCCGAAAATAATAATCGAAGTAATTCATTCAGGTGAAGGTCATGACTTATCCTGAGCGTCCGCCAATCAAAATTGCCAGCAACATTCCTAAGAGGTGCAGCGCGAGGAACTCGATAGAGCATAATAACTCTCAACCGCCCAGAAAAAAATTAATTAAAAAAAAACGGGAAAAGATATTTTAACCGTTCTTGTTTTAACTCCGACAGAACCGTTCTAGTTATAAGCTGAAAAAAATTGAAAATAATATTGTTATTAGAAAGTCGGATGCAACAAATTTAAAAACAAAAATAACATTCCGATGCCAAAACTGACTATTTTTTAAAAATTTCTCAAAATTCAGTAAATTAAGTAAGAAATTCAAAACTAACTTCATTAGAACTGAAATCGCGTCCTCGTTCCGATGGTGTACCCATTGTTGTCATACAATTATTCGAAACCACTCTATTGAGAAATTAGTGCGAAAAATCAACCAAAACAACACAAAACATTAAATAAAAAATTTTCTAGATTAAATTTTAACATTTCGGCTTCGAGGTGCATTCAGTCACCATTACGACTACCTGTGTGCCAAATTCCATGGCTGTAAGTGCGATAGATTCGTCTGGACATCGCAGACAAACACTCACACGCACACAAACATTGCCTTTTATAAGTATAGATATATGTCTTATCAAAAATTTAAGAATTATGAATTACGGACTCGAAATAATTTATGGTAAAAAGACAAAGTTGGGTAATGAACCAACCAAGCAAGTAAAGGCATACTGATATTTTCTTTTCATATATTATTTAAAATTTCTAAATTATTTATAACTTGCAAAATACAGCCAACATTTAGTATGATTGAGATAAAGAAGAGTTTTATCATAATATTTTCTGATGCTTATTCAATATTATTGGTCGAATGAAGCAAGGTCTCCGTTCACTATTTTGTCTGCAAGTAAGTTTGTTTGTTATGTAGTCACAGCTAAACGAGGTGTTCGATTTTCTTCGAATTTGTCGCAAATATTTCTTGAGGCAATAAAAAACGATGCATATGTAAGGATTTTTATTTCTTGAATTCGTGTCAAAATGGACAGCATTCTACTGATTTCAATGTTTTAGCAAACAATGGCGAGTTTGGCATTATTAAAACATTTTAATCATTTTGGTAAAGGCTATATATTTAATATTATTTTTGTTATTACTGATAAAAGCAGACATTTAATCGCAATTTTGTGAATATTATAAAAGCAGACAATTAATTGTAATTTTGCTAATATTGATGAAACATATATTTATTTATAATTTTGCTAATACTGAGGAAAGCAAAGATTTGTGGAATAAGTAGCATTGACTAAAAAGAGAGAGAGAGAGAGATGAGATGATATTGTTCTAAGTTGAGAGTTGTTATTTCCTGTTTAGTTCCATCCCATCATGTTTTTCTCTTTTCGTGTAAGTTTTTGTAGAGATTCTACCAAGAAGTTCAAGTTGTAAATATTTGAAGGTTATCTGTTATTGTTTTATAAGAATTTCATTTCACTTAATTTTCATTGCTTAGCTGAAATATTTTATCGCACTAGTTTGAATTATTTTTGTACACTTTTGGATTTGTTAATAGTAAATATATTTTATAATTTTAGTTTGTAATATTGTACATTGGTTGTAAATTTATCATTGCAAGATAGTACATATATGGGAACAAAGAAAATACATCCTCGAGAGTCATATTATGATGATCAGTGTCCCTGTAAAAAATGCCGCCTTGACAATGAATGACAAGATAGCATTAGCTTTTAAAAACTGCGATGGAGAGACGATCTTAGATTTTTTTTTATTTAGGGGCGAGGCCCACTGTTCACAGGGCTATTAGGGTGATATACACTGGCATACAAAAGTTAAGGAACATTTCGTAAAATGCGAGAAATTTGCAATTAATAAGAAGACTATGTTTCGAAATCAGTTCTCGAGTATCGTGTGACATTCAATAGAGTATCATATACATGTTACAGTGAAGATTCGATAACGAGGGCAGTTAGGGGTACCACCAGAAAGGGACGAAGGCGAAAATGGTGTTTCACCCATCCTGTTTCACAGAAAGCTGATAACGAGATGTAACTTTTATCAATGGTTATGGTTTAATTAGACATAAAAAGAACGGACATAAAACAATTTTTATACAACAACAATTCCCCTTTTTAAGCATATATTAAAGAAAATGGAAGAAAATATCCAAAAATACAAATGTATTAGCGTCTTAAACAATTTATTACAATAATATTATGATTAAAAGTCTTCCAAATATTTGAATTAAATATTCTACCTTCTAGTTTACTGTTTCGAGAAATAATGCATGTATGAAGACAGAAACATAGTGGATAAGTCGTAGGAATTTTTGACGTTTGTCTAACACTTTTTATTAGTTTGGAATCTATGTTAACTTCCTACTAATTAGACGATACATAAGATTTCTATAAGATTTAAAGTAAGATATTCCGCCATGGAGTTCCTGGTATCCAAAGCAGATATTGGCTTAATTCCGAAAGTCACAACATCAATCAAATAATAATAAAATTGGACGAAAAAAGTCCTTAACACAAAGTATACTATGTTGCTATTTTTTTCATATCTGTATCATCATCAAAAATATTGAAATCAAATATATCCTCATGTAGTCAACAAATATATCTACATGGATGTTTTTTAGTCCAAGGAAAACGAATATTGTTTTTTTCACATTTTAAAACAAAATGTCTATTAACATTTTTTATATTTTTATCATTTTTTTCAGCAATCGGAACCTTCGCTAGTCTTCAAATAGCTCCTAGTGACATGTATAAATTCAGGGAATAAATAAGGTTGTTTTATTATGTGTTGAAACGAAATTCTTCGCGAATTATATATTTAATTTTCTAAAGTGTGGGTTATGTTAAAGCATAAATTATCGAATCTGCATTTTCATATTTTCTTTAATTCGAAGGAAGGAAAGCTGCTTTAATTAATTTGTTCTGTGGGTCCAAATGTAGTAAACTAGTACAAAATATCATTAATTGTCTTAGAGTGAAAAAAACACATATTTTCTCAGGTCCGATCTAAGAGAAATTTGTTTGATCATCGAGAGTTGTTTTGCTAGGATTATTTAGGATTATTTTTTTTATTATTAGGATTATTTATTTTGTTAGGATGCGTTTTCGAATATCTCAAAATCCATTGCAATAGTTTACTAAAGTAAAATATGTTTATGATTAGAATAATTTTCAGTTTTAGATCATGCTTTATAAATTTATAATAAATTCTAACTTTTCTCATTTTTACTACATTACTTTATTTCCTTTCAAAACCCTTTAAGAATAAATAATGTTTGTTTGACTGTTTTATAAACCTAGTAGCTTAAAATGTTGTTGATTCACTACGAGTACTTCTATTTAAGTTTATTCATTTTAAGATAATATTTACGTACAGTTAATATTTTCAGGTATCATGGTTTCCACATATCACCTTCCTCTTTGCCTTATAAATACAGCTAATAGAGTTCATTTTTTTAAAGCTTACAATGTTGTATTAGATGAATTTCATACTGCGTGTAATTTACTCTTATAATTATGAAAAAAATTTTATAAAGATGCTATTTATGTTTCTTTCAATGCATTGGAAAAATTATTTTGTGCCATATTTTTTGCAAAATATGCATAAGTTTGCGTATATGAATACATAAATCATTCATCAAACAGACTTGATTGTTACATTTTTTAAAATAGTGTTCATCCAAAATATCTTTATATTTAATAAATTTGAGTATTATTCAAACATTATTCATATGGAAAAATTAAATCTTTTGGAGGGAAAAATGTCTTAAAAAAATTTTAATCCTCTACTTGACCTGCTTAAATATTTCTGATTTTAATTATCTTTCAATTTGATAAAGATCTTTCAGTATTTGTATGATACAATATTATTTTTATTATCCTGACCTGAATCGTGAAAGATTCTTTTCTAATTGTATTCTAGAAAAATTTTTTGTGGAAACATTTTGATTCTAAACTAATTAAACGATTTCCAAATTTAATCAAAAACAGACTTTACTGAATAATTAAAATATTATACTTGTGCAAAAAATTTATAGGATGACATTAGTGATAAAACCGTCAAAATTAATATAGTAAAAATATTAAATCCTCAGTGTGAAACAATGATGCCTTGTCGGATATCCTTTGCCTAGCTGGACAGGAACGTTAGTATTTAATAAAATCTCAAAAATAAACTTTGTTGAATAATTAAAATATTATAATACTTGTGTAAAAAGTTAATGGGATGATATTAATGTTAAAATCATCAAAATTAATATAGTGAAAGTAGTAAATCTTCAGTGAGGAACACTGAGGTTCGGTCAGTTGGCTTTTTGTCTAGCTGGACAGGCAGGTTATTATTAATAATAATCATTTCTTACATTCTTCCTGCATTCATATGCTTAGGTTTCAGTGGATCTTCAAAGAAAAAAGTTTCTTAATAATAGAGAGTAAAACATAGTTGCGAGTTTGGGCAAATTTGGAGTCAATATTGAAGCATGTTACAGAACAGAACGCCGTCCCTTACCCCCGTACACGTGACCAGACCGGTCACTGAACGGTTTGATGGGCAAGACACGGGAATTTTATTTAAGAAAAATAAAAACAAAATAAATAAAAAGAAGGAAATATATACACTATATACACCACAGGCATTTTCTCTTTTACACTATTAGTTCTTGATAGTCTTCTTTTCTTTAGATGTTGAAATACCTTTCTTTTATTTGAAGGGGGAATGTCCGGTAATCGAGCTACTTTGTTTAGCTGCATGTTACAGAAATGACAAAACAAAAAAATGCTAAAAACGACTACATAATTACGAAAATTAAATTTTTCATAGCTATGAAAACTTTTATTGGATATCACTGCAATTTGTTTCTGTGGCGAAACGCAAACTAAGCACTTCAAGTCTTTTAACTGTCTAGTTTCAAAAGGAGATTTCTTAAACAATAATACATTGAATTTGAACTGTTACAGAGTTTTAGATTTCAAATTTATCACATTATTTTAGAAAAAAAATAATATTAATCCAGAATTGTCGTTTTAATTTGTGTGTCCAATATGTACTTATGCAAAAAATATGATACATGTCATAAACAAGGCAGGCCCAAGATATATAAGATAAACTGATATTAACTTGTACCGGCCAGGTGATGCCAAATGGCCTCACTCAAATATTCTGCTGTTAACCCTTAAAGGACGGGCTAGCGTATTGAGTGCGCCAGACAAGGAAAAAATGACAATGGAGGCGTTATTAATTGGCCGATTGCCCGGGGTCCCCCCTCTAACCTACCATTCAACCCTCAAAAAACAAGGAAGCCAGGAACAAAGATTGCTGATCAGTCAGTCTCTGTTTATACATAAGTTGCATACCCGAGATCTGCTTTGGCGCAGTCAGTACGCCACCTGTGCCGTTATGTTTCGCCTCAAAAAGAAACAAATCGTGACTTCTGATCGCAAACTTTTAGTTTTTTCCTGATGAAGAGAAGACCTGTGACATCAGTAATGTGTCGCAAATCAAAGATAAGAAGCATGTCGAAGAAAATGTTCTATCAAACTCAGAAAATGAGGTCAATGTCCTTTAAAACATTTAGGATTTATCAGATGACGATCAGGCGATAAAGAATTTATTATTTTATAAAAGCTATTTATAAAATGAAAACTGTGAAGGGTCGAAAAAAAAGAAAGTTTCGGAGATTCACAGACGGAAAAAAAAATGTCCTTTGAAAAGTAAATTTTCGAGGATCCCTCGTAGAAACATTTTAGGACAACTTTCACCGTTTCCCAACAATTCTGACGATGCGCAAAACAAATTATCCGTCCACTTGAAGATAGTCAAAGCATATATGAGTGATTCATTCAAGAAGTATACTAATTTATACGTAATGAGAAATAGACAGCTAGGCTTCGAAGGGAACAATAAGCAAACCGTGAGTGAAACAACGAGGGCTGAAATGATGGCATTCATTGGTATTTTTTACCCTTTAGGTAGACAAAACATGACAAAACTGAACCTTTCGGAGCCTATATTTTAGCATTCAATAAAAAAGCTATGTTACTTGGGTTTACAGGAGAAAAATCAAGAAAAAACATTGTGGCGTACTGAGTGCGCCGCCCGTGATTTATTACTATGGGTAAAGTTGCCTCTAAGGTTTAATATTCAACAGATCTTATCCCTTCCATTCATATTGCTCTTACATTTCCCTAGATGAAAGCAAGATCTGTATAAAAGTGTAAGAAAAATTTAATAATAATTTGAATGCAATTAATTAAATAATTAATCATGGTGAAATAAATACTTTTAAATACGAAATATTTCTAAATTGTTTTCCTTAATATTTAATTTTTTTGCTAACAAAAATAATCTGGGCTGTAAAAGTTTAATACATTTTTTAAAAATCACACATGCTTGTTTAAAAATATAAGGTAGCTTTATATTTTTATTTTTCGTACCGATTTATTTGTAGAAATTGAAACTAGAGATAACAGAAAATGTATTCTTTCCTGTTTCATAGACCTCAATTGTGTAAAAGTAATAATTTTATTGGGTTTTTGTTACTGCGTTCTTTAAGGCAACTGGGAACATTTGTACCCTCAAGAAATCGATTTTACTATTTTAGTTTCATAAAATAAGTCACATTTCCCCGATTATGGAAATACATAATATTTGTAGGCTTGTAAAGCCGAAAACTCATAAATAAGTTTTTAAAAATGTAATTATCAGAAGCTCCAATGATTAAAAGATGCTATTTTTGGATCTTTTATTTTTGCTTTGTTCAAAACATGTTTTTTTTTTCAAATTTCAGTACGCATATATAAAATTACTTATATTGCATTAATTTGAAATTTTATACTATAATATTTACAAAAATTATAATTCTGTTATACCTCTTTTTTATTTATTTCTTGTCAGTAATATAGATTTAAGAGGCTATTTCTAATGAAAAAAAATCATGTATTATTAAGATTTTCAAGTTATATTACAGTAAACATCTTTTCTTCACATTTATTTTAAGTATACTTAAAATAAGTTCACTGTAATTATTGAAACTTTATTCACATACTTTATGTCCAACTTTGATAACAGAAAATAAATATATTCATAGACTTAGATTTGAAATAATTTTACTTTGACTTCCTATATTCTTGGTGTTGAAACATTCTAAATAAAGCAGAGTCATTAAAGATTGCAAATATGTTGGACAATCAATTTGAAACGCTGTTCAGTTTCTAAAAGAAATTGATAGAAACTACTTTTCTGCTAAAATTTCTATAACCAATACAAATCATGCAGTAGGTGACATTACACTAAAGCAGTAGAATTTTATTTTGAAAAGAAATACCTTGAAATTAAAAGTTCTACTGAATTAATATTTGATAGATACAGTGGAAAATCTATGAAGTTCCAATTTTTAAAATTTCGCTGGATATGAAAAACCAGTTTCCATTCATTGGCACATAGCTAAATATATTAAAACAACAATAACAATGTTATTTTTATTTTAAATAAGCTTTGAGGCAATACAGCGAATCGCGATGTGTCAAATATTTATTTAAAAATCATCTGTAACGTATTTATATCTATGTTAATAAAAAAAAGGAAAATGTGTGTGAGTGCATAATTGTGAGCGTTTTTACTCTGTAGGGCAGACCCATGGGTTTAGAGCAATGAAACTTGGTAAACATACTTTTGAGGAAGGTAATGTGTACTTACTATCTATTTCTTAACATTTTAATTAGATTTATATAAATTAAAAGTAATCGAATTTGGCACTTATCCTTGATAACTTCAAAAAATATTATATTAGAAAAAGTATTTTGACTCCATATAAAAATTTAAAATATTATCTTTTCTACCATACCAATTTAGTTGTCGTACAAATTTTATTGTAATTGTAACACCGTTTTCTCTAGTTGTCAAATATTTCAATTCTAATGGGATCTTTCTACTAGATTTCAAACAGATATAAAACTACATCCTTTGAACTAACAGATGGAGCTGATACCTCAAAATCAGAAATAAATGGAATCTCATCGTTTTTCCTCTGAACCATACATTGATAATCTGCGAATGAAGTTTTGTTTTATTGTTATTTATTCATTTTTTAAATATGAGTTATTAGTTTTTTTAATTTTGTGATACATATTATTTCTCTGGACAAAAGCAATTTAAATTTTTGAATTTGTTTATCGACTTAATTCCGTTCATCAAAGTATTTTCAAATATATTTATTTTTTTAAATTTATTTTTTGCCTCTTAATGATGGCGGAATACTCAAAATTCAAATCGGTTCTGTGAAAAACTCTTTGAAAGGAAGAAATAAATATCGGTTAATTCAAAACAAGAAAGATTATTTTAAAAATTACTATTTTTAAGCTTTAATTCATCTGGAAGGTACATCTAAGAAAACATTCATTTCCTTCATTTGAAAAACAAATTTCGGATTGTGTAAATGAAAAGGTACAAAGGGATTTGAAAAATTAATTTAGAACCACTAATACATATCATCGATGTATTTCTTTAATATCATTATAAAAAAATTCAATTTTTGTTTTCATTTCTTGAAAGAAGAATTTTTTTATTCCAGTTATAAAAAAAGAATCCTTTCATATATTTCCGATTTCCATTAGGAGATATTAATAATACATTCAGAAAGAAAAACAAGCATAAAACCCTTGAGTGATTAACTTTAGAAAATAATCCAATCCCTATTTTAAAAATAGTTTCATTTTTATGATCAAGGGTACAGTTACCGACTGACCGCATTTAAATTAATTTTAATGATATCTCACACGCAATAATTTAAATAGGTTTTTTGAATTGATATGATTATTTATAAATCATTCGGTGAATAAAATAACCTATCGTTTTGCTTAGAATTAAATTATTTCCATGTTATTCTTTATGTGTGCATAAAAAATATGCAGCGACTTTTTACGAAATAAAAGAGATGGAAATGTAAAACCATTTGTATTAAGAAAAAAAATCAAGATATATATATCACAAAAAATCGAAATATCCGATCATACAGACTTTTCAAATTCGAACATCCTTTCAGATCATTGAAGTTTATATATAAATCTTCAGACTGTCAAGTCTTTCGGTCATTACGTTACAATGGAATAATAACTTTTAAACGATTCTTATCACTATTCGAAAACGGTTAAACTTTTTTATTACACAAATTTGTGTTGTGTGGTGTATTTACCTTTAAGAAGAAAAAATCTCAAATTTCTTTGTAGCAATCAACTTATTTTAATTGAATCGAAACGATTTCGATGAATCCAGCACATTTTCATTAAATGAAGATACTTGATATTATTTTATCGCATAATATCTTAAAAATAAGTTATTTCTTTCATTTCGACTGTATTGTAGCTTTAATACCAGAAGTAAGAAGTGAAGAAAAAGCAGTTTTGATACGTTAACAGCTGTTAAATTGAATGTTGTAGACTTGTACCTGCAACAGCTTTTGCAATTATACGTGACCATATATATGTTTTTTTTTCATTTATCTTTATTTACTTTGCTTTCAGACAGTTTTTTCTAATGTTAGGGTCGTACTTCTAATGAATTTTTTTCTCCTAAATTGTATATTTAAGTACTTGTTAGAGCAAATAACTAATGAACTGATTCAGATGTAGCCATGAATGTTGTGTTCCGTTTTTAACCCTCCGTTAGTCGCATGGGGTACAGGTGTCCCCCATTAGTTTTCAAAACGCTGCGTTTTCAATTCCATTCATTGTTTAGACATCAAACTTTCAGTACCTGTCCTTGAAATACTGAGGAAGAATATCCCATAGTCATTCAAGTTCGAAAGGTTAGTGCATGGGAGATACGAGAACAAAAAAGCATATGGGGACAATTGTGCCCCTCTCGCATAAACGTGTAATTGGAATCTTCTTTTTTCCGATGGTTCTGTAGTAATGCTTACTTTCTTAACTACTTATTATACTTCCCGTGTGAAATTCTGGCACTTTGCTTCGTTCAATATTTAATTTTTAAATATTAAACGAATTTCAGTGAGTTTAATTCTAAAAAAAATAGTAGAACTAGAGATTTACAACGGATAATTGATTTTCTACCTCAGAATCTGCCAAAAAGGATTTACAAGGATCTAAAAAATTTATGTAGTTACAATTAATTCAAATATACTGGAATTATTCGAAGAATTTTCACTATATAAGAAGCGAGAAGTAAAGTCGTGAGTATACGTTTGTGTCATAATTATTTACCATGAACTTTTCAGTTTCTATTGATGACAGGCCAGTTTAAATCAGAGACGATAACAAAAAAAATTTCCTGAAATTGTTGCATTTTGTTACATGACAAAAGGAGTTTATATTCTAAATCATCTATTCCAGAGAAATGATGTCTCGAGACATGCTTGTCATTGGATTACGATTCTATCCAATCTTTGAAACAAGTCTACTATTAACGTTTTTGTAATTTTCAAACCCAATAATATCGATAAAGATAGGAACAGACTTGATACCAACAAAAATTTCAGTTTCATATTTGTTATACTTCAAATTTTATGCAGAGCTGCCCAATGCCCGACTTCCGATGGAATTAAAAGAACAGAAAATCTTATATTAGGAATCAACGGTATGGGATCAAAAAATAACAAAGTGAATGGATAATAAAGGTAGATGCAAATATTGTAGAAGAAATAGGGACAAAACTAACAAAAAAATACGGTGAGAAAGGCCATTAGTGAACCAGTAGTAAGCATTTATAAGAACCTTTTTTAAATTTTTTTCATAGTGTTTTTATAATCTCTATAAAAATATTCAAAATAGTCATCTAAAATTATTCTTTCTCTTTTTAGCATTTCTTAGAAGTTTATTCTTTAATTTGCTGCTGATATATCTTTTCTTAGAAGAAAACATTTGTAGAAAAAAAGGAAGAGGAAATGGGGGACATATGTACCCCGGGCGCTTAACTGCGTAACAAAATTTCGCATGCCTAACGGAGGGCTTCGTAGAAATTACCACACTCTGCAAAACTGAGTACACTGTAACGCTCTCTAGCTGTAAATACCTGTATCAGACTGCGTATTTTGGAAATCTTTAGTTCATTTTAATACCATTCTACATATGACGTTTTTAAAATCGTTGAATGAATGCTGTAGAAAGCTCCTACTGTAATGGAAATATAGAGATTAATCGAGTAAATTTAGTCAGGAATTCTACAAAAACAAAAATCACACTTTTAAAAGACACGAAACACATTTTTTAGCAATAACAAACTAACTTCAAAAGTAAGTTGAGGAAATAGATAGTTACACATAAAATGGTATCTCTGCCCAATTAAAAGGACGTAGCACGTATGTTTTAGGGCACTTTAATCCTCATAAAGCAAAGAAAATCTTTTCCAATGCAGCGCAAAAAGAGGCGGAAAAATACTTTTATAGAGATAGTAAATGATAAGTTTTACAGTCTAAAAACGTCGCAAGCTCCGGACGTACTATCTATGCAACAAGAAATAGAGTGTCCCAAAAATGTATATACACTTCTTATAAAATATAAGATATATAACATGAGTAATTATCGACTTGCCTCCAAGTCTCTCAATTCTAATAAATCGTCGCATTAATTTCGATGATAATAAATGCATTAATTAAATGGAAACATGGAACTTTGATATATCGTATTAATGAAAGATTTATTCAAAGTATGCATAAATTGTATCAGTACAACCAGCATTATGATTATAGTTGAAGATAAAGAGAAAACAATTTCAGTTATTAGTGCTTTAAGAAATATTATTAAACGATGAAATCACTGTCAACCAAAATATTTTTTTCGTTTTTTGCTAGTTACCAATAATTTTTGAATTATCAATATATTTTTTTTACTTTTTTTCCAATTTCTAAATGTAGACTTTCCAGTTTTCTGGATGAGTTTCATGATTGCAGAAATGTAGATCTTGCAATAAATAGAATAGTAGTGCTACTGAAAATCCTTAATGCGTATAAACTTGGAAGAAATTTAATTCCTACTTCGCAAACATGTGTGATTTTGTGTTATACCCTATATTGTGTTTAAAATTAAAAATTAATATAAACTATTTCGTGAAAAAACACGCTGGATACTGTAGTTTGTATTTTATATGCACGTGGCTATCCAATAAACTGCTCTAGGTTTTAACACGTTCGCTGCTATGACTCGCGCCAATGCGTGATATCTGTTAACTATAACAGACAAGGAGTCATCTAATTAGATAGTATTTGTGAATCAAACGGCGTCAGTGGCAACAAACGTATTAACAGAATAGGGAATGCCTGGGATTCTAAAATTGTCAAATTAAATATAATATGATCTAACTGAATTCAATCGATTTCAAATGAGTTTTTTTTGGATGATTAAATTATTTCAAAAAAAACCCAGCGAATGTTAAGATTGAATATTGTAAACACATTATTCTTATTTCTTTTTTCTCTTGCTCTGTCCCAGCGACTCTAAAAATTAAGTATGTATGTAACAAGCGACTTACCTCATCGGCTCCACAAGCTTTCTGCCTACTGTTCTCGACTTCTGTACCCTCGACTTTCCGTCTTCAGCTTTTTATATACATTTATCTATATGAGTATGATGTTAATAACCTTTAATATGTATTCCTTAATTTTTCTCATAAAGCAAATTGTGACAAAATCACTATTTACTTAATTCCTAAAAGAAACACGTGCCCTTAAACAAAGGAAACGCCCCTTATTTTCTTAACTTCATTGTTCAAATTATTAGTGATAGCTGTGACAATGACTGGACCATGTTTTCTTTGTACAACATATGGTTAGGAATTAAAATAATTTCAGAAATCCGCATTCACTGGAAAGTTAAATTCTAATAATCGATGTGAGATTCTAATCTCACTTTGTGAAGACTATCTTCCCAAACCCATGAGTCAAGGACCAATGATAAAAGGTAACTGTGTCATCATCTGGTGGTCAGAGAGGTTTTGGATCATTTAGGTAATTTAGTTTAGTTATATTAATGTACCATTTTGAAACAACACGAGGGTTATTCTGGGACGCATCTCGTAATTTTAACTGTCAGATGACGAGGACGACACCTTAGCCGTAACCCCCTCTCCAAACTTCCTCACCTACAAGCGGGAGAACGTTTCACCCACTACGTATTATTTAACGTGCAACAGTATCACATACAAGGCGGATCTTCATTGGAATCTGGTTTAGAAACTGGAGCCCTTTGACCCCGAAATCGAGACCTTACCATTGGCCCACAACCGAGCGCCTGAAAAGACCTAAGGTAGAAGACTCCAGTCCAATATCTGTGCGGGAAGTTGCCTATCTGGAGAACACCCAAAGCAAACAGGCCCACATTTATGTTTCGCTTGAAGGAAAACACGATAAACCTCCATATCCAGTCCGAGGCAGCGAGTGATTCGTTCATATAGCATATACCAGTTTTTGAATAATGCTGATACAGAGCCCAGTCAATGGATAGAAAAATAATGGTTAAGACCTTCTGTATGGTTTTATTTAAACGAAGATAGCACTGATGTTAAAAATCTCTTAAAAAAACAAGCGAGTATTTTTTCTATTCCAGCAATTACCACGATGATTTTAACTTAATTTCCATACTTCAATTTAAAAAGTTCCATTTTCGTTGGATTTGCTAAATCAAAAAGCTAAAAATGACATTTTTCAACTTAAGAACCTGCAGGAACTAATTATCTCCCTTAAAACTCCTATTAAATCCAAAAAATTGTGGAAAGGACGGCATATGTTTTTTTTTTCAAATTAAAACTTAAAATAATTTTTAATAACATTTTCTGATAAAGAAAATTAATAAGGGAGTGAAATTTTAGAAAAATACGAAAAACATTTTTAAAAATAAAGATTTGTATTTTTAAAAAAATATCAGTACCGAAATATGTTTTTAATGGCCCAAAAATCAGAATTTTCAAAATTTATATGAATTTATTTTCTTTCAAGCCGTAAGTGTCCTGTTACCTTTAAAAAATCTACGGAGAATTTATATTAAAAAAGCATGAAGCATTTTTGAGAAGCACAGTGGAAGTTTTCGAATTCCCTGCGTTAAGCAAAGAGTTTTTAGACAAGTTTAAAGAAATTTTAAACACTTTTTCCTCAAAAAATATAATTTATTGTGGTGAGTGTGAAGCAAATGTGTAAGAACGTTAACGACAACACAATGTATATAAGCAAAGTGATTCATAAATGTTCCAACAAAGATAAAGGATAAATCAGGCCTTTCGAAATGAACCAGTTTTAGGAAACAACATATAGATGGATACATCATCTGAACAATTTAGAGGGGGATAGGCTTATCCTAAGTAAATTCCGGCTCTGCAGTATACGTTTATTTATTTATTTATGTATTATACTCTTTATTTTGCATTTTTTTGTTATTATGTGTTATGAAGCATTATGTTATTTTTCTTACATAACGTAATGCTTCTTAATGTTATTTTTATTTTGTTATTTCATAATGTTACATATTATTTGTTTTGAATGATTTTGTTATTATGTGTTATGAAATATTATGTTATATATATTATGCTGTGTTTGTTTTGGATTAATTGAATAGTAATTGGAATAAAATCAAAATTCTTCTCTCCCCGTCATAAATTTGCTAGTCTTAAACGCTTTGGGTTGGTGTGATTGATAAATAATTAAATAAAAATTCAGCAAAACAAGCCGTTTCCCAGACAAAGATATGGCGGAATAGAAAATGGTTGTGCAGCAGTTTAGGTTTAAAATCAAACTTAAACATTATATTCTTTATATTTTTATAAAACCTTTAATGAAACACGCTAGAAGTTATGTAACATGATGCATGGAGAACAAAACCGTAAATACCTGTAAGCTTTGTTTATTCACCATTTTTAAAAAAGCAATATTTTACAATATTTATAGTGTGCCTCTGTGTAATTTTTTAATCAAAGAAGTATATAACAGTACAGTGTATAACAATATTCCGTTCATTATTCCGACTTTTGTAAAATATATTGCTTCCGACTTTATGATTCCATATCTTTTCCTTAACGGATTGTTACGTATTTTTTCGAAATGTGCAGTTATTATATGTGCATACATATAAATTCGGAGAAGATTTCAAAATTATTAATGATGCAAAATACTTCCTTTTTTCTCATTCATCAAACTCATTCTTTCCAGTTATGATTGTTTAAAGTATAGGATAAATTCGTGTAAGATGACGAATTGGATTTTTCTCAATAATTACGCTAGATGCCAACCCCGATTCTGCATCATTATAGACCTCTTGCTAACCTGCACCCATGTCATGCCAAAAGATTACAAATGTCATTTGTGTGATTCACATTACACGGTAATGTATTTCCGAGTGATTTCGACTCAACTTTTGGTTGCTGCTTGGTAAGGGATAGAATTCATGGAGTAAGTATTTTTGATTTATACATAGAATATTCGTAAAATACGAATAAAAAAGTATTCAGTGATGTATTATTTTGATTTTTCTGATCAGCTGATGTCTTTCAATGTTTTTTCCGAAATAAAAATGTCGATGTCCGGTAAGATGGCGAATTGTGTGGAGGGTAAGATGTCGATCCATCTTCTGGTTTACTAATAACTAGATATATAGTAATGGAGGAGATTGTGTTACCTCCCTTCTGTGATATGACGTACCTCCTTTGGGTGGGGTCGAGCCGTGGCCGGTGATGGCTACTAGAACTCAGGCTACTGCAGCGGCTGTCATTCAGGACGCCAGATGCTTCGGAACGGCGAGAGTAACACGGTTTACGGTTACCTATACCTGGAGGAGCTCATCTCTTGTCCGATCCTCCTGTACCTTAAGCATGTGTGACATCAGAATTTCCACCACTTCTCTACCACGCAGGGAAAAACGTCAAGGAGTCCTAGGAAGGAACTGCCTTCCATTCACCTCACTGGCACTCCAGCTTGTCATTAAAAGGAGGAGAAATGTGAAAAAGGAGATAAACGAAAACAACAAAATCTGAAGAAGGCTGAGGTTAGTAAGACTAAATGCAACAAAATTCTGTTAAATATCCTACAAAAAAAGAAACTTTTTAAGCAAAAGCTCGACTTCCAATCTTCTGAGCCTCAATTTTCGAGTCTCAAATTAAAAAATAACAATTTTTAAAAATATCACTTTAAAATAAACAGTTTTAAGAAGAATTTACCGAAACGATAACCCTCCTACAACGAATATTGATGTCAAGGAAAATCACCAAAGCTTAGGTCGTCATCTTACCCACTTCCCCCTATATAAAGGGTTCCCACTTATATCCGTTACACCCCCTTAACTTCTAAGCGGTGACAGCTTAGGCCATAAAGTTGGTGTCTAGGTATAGTAAAAAGTCTATGCGCTACTCGATGAGACAACTTACAACGCCATCTATTGGTAAATATTGGAATTAGCTGTTCTATTTCGAAAACGGTACAAGATACGGGAAAAACGAAAATTACAAAATTGTAGAGTGTCTTCG
This sequence comes from Araneus ventricosus, assembly GCA_013235015.1. Classification (NCBI taxonomy): domain Eukaryota; kingdom Metazoa; phylum Arthropoda; class Arachnida; order Araneae; family Araneidae; genus Araneus; species Araneus ventricosus. The sequence continues at coordinate 48,317 of BGPR01005194.1, read as the reverse complement.
ATTTAGTACGAAAAGACACCTTGAATGCAATAATGCTAAGAACAAAACGTGTAAAAGGCGCATTTATTTGCTCGCATTTTCGGAAATTTTGACATCATATTACACGAATAAAAGGAGAAATTGCTATTTTTCGGGCAAAAAATGACCCCATTATACTTTTTCTTGTAGAAATAACTCAAACAACAGGTGTATGGACCTTTCCGCCAACATTGCAGGACGTATTAACTGTTACTTGGTCTGCGCACCAACTATATCTGCATTGTAGATGACGGAGAGCACTTTGAACACCGATAATAAAGGTATATTGTGATAACTAATTGTTTTTTCTCGTTTTAACCCGTTTAGAGACGTCACAGTTTCGGAAATCGAGAACAAACATACGCGCACTTTAAACGTTCATTTCTTTGTTTTAATGTGTACAAGGTATCTTTTTGTACTAAGTCGAAGACGCTTGACAATTTTGTAATTGACCTTTTTCCAGTATGTTGTACTGATTTTGAGATAGGACCGCTAATTTCAAAATTTATCGATAGATGACTTTGTAAGTTGTCTCATCGACTAGCGTATAGCCTTTTGACTATACCTAGACACCAACTTTATGGCCTAAGTTGTCACCGTTTGGAAGTTAAGGGGGAGGGGGGGTGTAACGGATATAAGTGGGAAACCTGTATAATACAGAAGTCAAAATCAATTAGATCTTACTCTTAAACATTTCAAGCATAAAAAGATAGCCATTTTAACAACAGACGTTTGTTATCTTTACGCTCTGGGGATGACATTTCATAGAAGTTATTGAAAATTAAAAGAAAAAGAAAATAATTCAGTTAATCTTAGCAATTTCAGATTTGTGTGAATAATATGACATAATTAAGTGAATAAAAATTATTTTCATTATTAATGTATGCTAAATTGTTTGGATGTAGTGAGTAAAAATTTGTTATCGAATTTTAGGATATTACTATATATTGGAATGAAACCATATTTTTAAGGATAAATGTGGGAGCTAAACAAGCGCTATCAATACATTAAACAGGGTTCTCGTAATTCTGAAAAATGTCGTTGTGTAAAGAAAAAAAAATACTTATTCATTTTTCTTTCTTTTGTAAATCTCAATTGTGAGAATACCTTAGAATAGTATTACTTTGTTTTTCAAATAAAAATGCGAAGGAACTTATTTTTATAATTTTCGATAAATCATTTCTAATCTTTTCTTATGATAATGGTGCATGTAAACGAGTCATCTCCCTTTAAATTTCATTCATTGACTATAAATTTAAATAATTGTCATGCTGTCTTTTTCCAATATAAATTATATTCTTTTACCCAAAGAAGATTTATTGCAACATTTCTTCAACATCCTCGGAAAGCAACATGAGTTCTATTTTGTGAACGTTGCTTGATCGTTCGATAAATGAATTTGTATGGATTTCTTTAAAATATATACCTGAGAATTTCAAATTCCGTACCTCAGAACCAGACAAACGTAAATAAAAAAAGACGATTGTCAGGTTCTTACACTTTTTTATATAAAATCTGATTTCGCAGCAAAAATTCTCACTTTGTAATTGCTGGGGCTATAAAAGAATTAAGCCATAATCAGCTTTCAGTTTTTACGCTTTCCTGAAAAGTTTGCATATTGTGTCTTACTTTCGTCTGTTTCTGAGGTTCAAAATTAATCCAGGCATACTTATAACTGATTTAGAGAATATTCAAGAATAATTAACGATGCGAAATGCCTCTTATTCTCTCATTTCTGAATTGCATTATGTACATCTATGATTATTATTTAAAACAAAGCTATACTTCCGAATTCATTATCCTTTAAATCTCCCACTTTAATTCATTTCTCGCTGAAGAATAGATCCCTTTTGATACGTTCCAGATGTTTGTCATCTTTAGGTGTTTGATAATCAATAGGAGAAATTATTCAAGATTAAAAAGACAAAGGAGATATTTAGCATGTTTGTGCAAATCCATGAAGCGATTGCATGAATAATTTTCACAAGCCTATTGAATTCCTTGGATTTCAGTTATTTTAAAACATCTTCGAAAATATGATTTATTTTTATTGCATTCTGAGTATAGTAAATAAAGAAAGGATAAGGATAGTTCTAGGAAATTCATAATATTCAGTCATTATAAAGGCTAAACATTTGAAATCTTCATCATGCACCAAAAGCGTATTTTATTTCATATTGAATTCTTTATTTCTTATAGTCTTTAGGCTTTGCTTTAAAGATCTCTTATTTTCATTCCTAAATGAACTAATGCTGATCATATGTCAAATATAAATATAAACATGCATACATTTCACTGTAGTTTTATATCGTTTCATTTAAGCACCGCATATGCTGTTTACTCTTTACGAAGCTATGTGTTTTAACGCGTGTGCATATACAAAAAGTAAGATTTAACTTGAGTTGTATTTTTCATTTCTTTTCTTATAATCCATATCACATAGTAATATAGCATGAAATGTAGCCGTACAGAAAAAGGCGACTTTATTGATTAATTAGTGTTGCAGCTGAAAAATTAAAGAGCGTCATCGGAAATTTTTATATGTTTGAGAATATATTTAGCTTCATTGGACTTGCTCGACATTTTATTTATTTTGGATAAAGTTTTGATTTTATAATACTTGTATAAACATAGCGAGAAATTCCTAATGTTTTAAATCGCTAACTAAAGGCATCACTGTTTTCAAAAGGGACATTGTATTTCCTCTCTTTAATTTTCCCTTAAAAATAAACTAATTATTATTATTTAACTTAGTTGTGCTACTTTGAAGTATAGAGTTACATTTTTGATTAGTTAAACGAATATAGCAATAATAACTTCTTTGGTACCTTTATAAGATTCAATTATTATGCAACCAAATATAGCCAATTATCAGTCCAAACTAATCGAAATACAACGGAGCCCAGATATGAATTCTGCTTTTCAGATCTTCGCAGTGTTGTAAAGAATGGTAGACTTTGCATTCGGGGACGCGTTCTCTCTTAAAATCTGTTCCACAATAGAACAAGAAAATCGCATTCACACAAGTGGAACATATAGGAAAATATGTATGTGATGATGGATCGAAACCTGCTACGTGTTTTTTGGTGAGAGAAAATCTTGACGTGGTCTTCATAGCAGAATGCTGGAAAATTTCTGGAACGGAATAGAAAAGGGACTTAGCTTACAGATGGATTTATTCCTGAAATGCATGACGAAGGACATAAGTGCATCGATATGAATCTGCTGTTCTGAATAATAATCATTTGTTTCGTTTATAGGAGAGATATTTTGGATTCGATTTATGCAGAATGCTGGGAAATGAATCGGGAATTTAACATCCAGGTATATATTTTGAGCATATGTTTGACACTAGATGACATTGCAGTAATTCGTGTTTCTCCATATTTTGGTTTAGGTAAATTTGGATTCAAAGAATATTTTATTATAATTTTCTATTGAAAGTCGCACATAAATGACAGATACATTCAATACATAAATTGTTCAAATGAACAAAACATTTGAATGCAAACTAGAGAGATAAAATAATGCAAAACTATTCATGTTTTACCATGAAGAGAGTATTTATGACTATTTTTATTTTACTGATACAATCATATCTTAGATCAACATTCGTAGGTTACTTTATGAAAATTAGAAGCTTCAGAAAAATAATTGATCTTGTTGTTTTTTATTGTTTAGTTTCTTTGGTTATGATTTGTGTATTTGTCATTTTTTCTAAAAGATTATTGCGAAGATATAAACATTGACTGTACTATTCATAGATGCATGTATTATTAAAATATTCCATACATATCGATTTTTTATAATTATCTATCAGATAATTGTATGAGGATCGATTGTTAAATTCCACGATCAATTATATATTTCATTATTTTTCTTTCTTTTTTGTCCAAAAAATTCATATACTCGAAATTCTATCAAGCAAAAGCTTTTTATTACTTATGAAAAATATTTTTAAAATTTTAAAGTATGAAAAGGGAAAATTAGATAATATATTCTAAAATAGATGGTGGACATTTCGTAAAAATTAAATTCCTTGTGTTTGTATAAGAAAGCTAAAAGTTCTCGGTTTGGGATTACAAAAACACACAAACAAGTCTCTTTTGGCATAAATGAATTAAACACATTATAAAAAGATTTCCCTTACTCTCATAAAAGAGAGAAACGAAATAGAAACGGTTTATGAAAGAAAATTAAATGTCTCTAATGACAATGTAAAATTAACACCCTTTTTTGTCAACTATAGTTTAAGTGAACTATTAGTGTCCTATTTGGAATTAAAGTTTAACTTCGAAATAGGACACTAATACAATTTATAAGTCAGAAACTGAAATTATCTATTTATTTCAACGATCAACACTTCCATCCTCTATTGAACGATTTCAACAAAATCACTGGCACCCATGTTCCAAAGGATTAACTGCTGCCTCCAAGACTGGCAGAAAGTTGATCCGAGGAAATGGGCTACACCATGTAAATAGTTTGAGCTAAAAACAATGAACTTGGCATGGAAATTCTTCGTTAAATCTTATTATCAGCTGCTTCTCCATACATTTTTGTGGTGTTAAAACATTTTCAGGTGTAGAACATGAGATTTGAAACTGTTAATCTTAGAAGTTTTAAGCTTAGAGCTTGTATTGCTTACGATTAAACCAATGATATTACCAAAAGTTCCTCGACATTCCCATCATATTTTAAAAGAGATGGGGGATTTTAAAAACTTTATGAAATAAAAGGCTACCCAGCAGCGAGTTAATGTCGTATTCTTCCAAGGACAATTTATTGTTATATATTGTAGTGTAGGCAATTCAAAATTTTTCAATCATCCAGTATATATATATATATATCAATGTCACGAAAATCAATCGATGTTGAAATTAAATGGAAAGACTGTAGTTTATAGGTAGAAGCATATACATGCTCATCAGTGATAAATAAGTGAAATCTATACCAACCGCTAAAAAATTAGAGGAATCATAATGTTTTCTGCGAACAATGCTAGCATAAAGTTAAAAACACTGTCCTTCACCCCGAACATTATGATAGACCAAGAATTCGAATGAAATACCAAATATTAGAAATAATTTTACGAAACTAAAACTGAGGGATGCAGTCAACGGGAGACATGACAAAGAGATGAACTGAACGCATCAATTAGGGTCCGGTATATATATAGGATATATATATACTGGACCTATATATATAGCAATCAAAACCTGCATATAAGTAAGAGAGTCTCGCTTCCCGGTGGGATATAGTAATGGTGCGGGGGAGGGGGTTCGAAATACTTCCTACTGATGAAGGGTCATACCTCTGGCTGAGGGGTTGTTGCATGAACCGTTTGCAATTAGGGCTGCAATATGGGGTCACAGTGTCCGATTAATTGCCGCGACGGCCGGGTCATCCATCACCTCCCCGCGCGCTACGGCTGGACGAAGCCCCTTTCTTAAGCCGGCCATTCACTTGAAGGATAGCCATGCCATTTTTCCTATGCCGGGTTTTTTCCCCACCCATTTTAATCGAAAAATACAGGCACGCCATTCACTTATATTTAAAACGACGCTAACTGTGAACGAAGGTAGGGGGAAGCGATCCTCTTTTCCCACTCTATAGCTGCTTGTCAATCTCTCTTCGATTTTCTCCAGTCAGCAGATATTAATTTATGCTACCATGGAAGCGAGGCTTCAATCTACGCAAGGCTTTGTTCTTTTCTCTATCCTCTTTCAGGGTCCCTCTGATTTTTCGTTCCGATTTTTTTTCCAGACGGAATTCCAACCACCACAAGTTATTTGGCTTACTTCCATAAATTTTTATAGCTTTTTCCTTCTCGCGTTCCAAAATATCCAGTTTATCTGTGAAGTGAATGACCGGCTTTAAGATTACCACTACGCTGCTGCAGCATCCATATAAGTCATTCTAACAAACTAAAAATGCTATTATCCCGAAACCATTAAGGTATTTATTAGATAACGTGTTCTAATAATTATCACAAAATGTAATTGAAGATCGTAATATTTTCGTTTTATAAACTTTCAATACTTAATGCACCCTAACATTTTAACTTTTCATCGCATAAAATTTTGTTTCATATCTTTTAAATAGTGAACTGCGCAGAAACATATCTATTTCTCCCCTTTTGGCATTAATCTTGGCTACACACCGCTGTTTCTTCTAGTGAAACAGCTGGTTTTAAAATATAAAAAATGTGATTGGAAATTTTAGAATTAGTTGTAATTTGCAAATATTAATACTGAATTTTTTCGTAAATGCAAAATGCTTTGATTAAAGTTACAATTCATAATCTCCGAAGGACAATTCAAAAATTGAAATAAAAGGAAAGAATCATAAATAAGAAGAAAAAGTATTTATTTTTTAAAATCTTTCACTCGTCAAATTTCTAAATATGATTAAAAGGCTGAAGCAAATTTTCCTCTACAGTTCTAAGCTAACATTGACATTTGCAAATAAAAAAACTTTTCAGATTTAGAAAATTCAAAAATTTAAATTACCCTTTTCATTTTTAATATGATCTACTGAATTAATATCACCAAATGACGCTGATTTTAAAAATGGCGAGCACAAAAGCAATAGAAATTTATATATAATTAGTCCAATGTAAAAAATTTTAATGTACAGAAGTAATAATCTTAGAATAATGTTAACAGTTTTTTTCTGATTACTGAGCACAAGAATTTAATGTCATTAGAAATCTGAAGCTACAACTTTTCAAACGTTGAAAAGAAAGAAAAATAGGAGTTTATAGACTAATTGAAAAAAGTAGATAATGAGATTTTGGAAAAACTGCAAATATGTTGGATAATACAAAATGCGGATGGAGTGATTTAAAGAATTTTTATACGAAGCTTAGTTCCATTTTAACAATATACGTAATTGTTGGAATAAATAAGAAGAAATATAGATAGTTTTTTAAAAAATTTCTTAAGTTTTCAAACATTAATGATATATCAGCTGGAAATACAATATGTGATAGTTACTATTAAGATAACTATATATCAATGTTAGCGTTAGCCGTTTGGAGTCAATAGCATACTGTGATATTTGTATTCAGTGTTTGCTTAACATATGATTTTACTCTTATTTTCCCGAAGACTCTGTTTTTGAATCTATTTATTTAATTGAGTGCTTCTCGAAAATTATTTCACTGTTATTTAAGTGACTTTTGTAGCAACGAAACTCATTTCATTACGTGAATCTCAACGCACGCGTCTCTTAAATGTTTTATAAAGGCCTCTCAAATTTTTAATTTTCATTTTAATTTAGAATTTATTTTCACATATTACATACGTTATGTTAAATTTCTCTACTTATTCTGAAAATATAATGCAAAAAATCTTTAATAAACATTTTAAATTCAAAGCTATTTCGTTGAGATATAGAAAAATTATGTTGATGCCCTGCTATCGAACATCAAAACTTAGATAATAAAATTTAAATTTAATTCAATTATTAATTAATCACCAAGATATTCACCTTTTCTTTCTGTAATGTAACCTGGATAAATTATAAATATTTATCATCACATACGAGTCAAGCACATTTTATTTCACTTCGAAAAGAAGTCATTTTAGAGTTACAGTATCTATGAATAAAAATCTTTGAAAGGACCTATTTTCTTCCAAAAATTCCATGTTTTAATATATAATATGAATAATGGCCGTGAAAAAATAATTCGTACAAATGGATGCAATATGACGTTTGGTCGTCCCATCAGATTGTTAATTTTATTATTATAGTTACTATTTTCGTAAAATAATAAGAACTTCAGTAATCCATTAAGAAAGAATGAAACTAAAAAAATACTAAATCGGGAAATTCTGTATATAAAATCTTAATAGGAAGCAAAACTACAATAAATTAAAAAGGAATATGTTCTATAGAGAAATTTAACAGTAAGCAAATTACAATAAATTAAATATGATTAGTGTCAATAGCAGTGATGGCGAACCTTCTTGAGAAGTGGGTCAAATCTTCTAATTATTTTTTTTATTACCAGTCCGTGGGTCACAAAGTCAGTGGCGTCACTTCGAAAGAGGGGGGAGGGTGTGGAAAAAAGGTGACTAGTAATTTGGAAACACCGAAGTTTTTTACAGGTAAAATTTCACAGTTGTCCCTTTTTCTTTATTCACAATATAAAATCCCCTAAAATAGTTAGTGTTTCCTTTTTGTATTACAATATTAGATATTCAAATTTTATTTTTTTAATTATCTTCGATTTCTGTTCTCTCTTTTATGATGTAAAAATTAAGTTTAAAAGAATCAACTCCTGGGTCATTTAAAGAACGTTTGTGTGTCAGTGTCTGACCCGCGGTTCATAGGTTCGCCACCACTGATCTGGAATGAATTATCATGAATCTCCTTAAAAAAACCCTTTGCACATCAACTGATGCTCTTGTAAATTAATCGCGTGTGTTATACAAATAAGATCTCAGTTTATAAGAATCATAAAGAAACAATTTCGGCTGTATTCCTTGTGTTTATACAAGTCAGGGTATTTGCACAATCCTAGAAAATGAACAATATTGATTAAGTATCGGCATTATTTTTATATTTCGATAAAGAGTTGAAATATAAAATTTAAAAAGTTTCAAAGAATAAGGTATTTCAAGATTAATGTTTCTACAAATTCTTTTTATTCTTTTAGAGAAAAGAGCCTTCTCTAAGAAATTATACAGGTTATCTATTATAGTATAGAATCATTGATCGCACTGTCTCGATAATATTTTGTTATTTTTTAAAATTTGGTAAAATTCTATTAACGATTCAAATATTAGTTAAAGTTACAGAATACGCTTAATAGGCCAACTTACTTTATGGAGTACTACACTATTTAGAACTAGAATGATTCTTTAAGCTAACTTGAGTTCATATATAGGATTTTTAAACATCTCTCAAACAGAAATATCAACTTCCACATGTCTCATATTTTATGTGGAAGAATCTGAAGAATATCTACGAAACGAATAATTATTTATCCACTTAATAAATTTTAAATATTATTTCATGTCAACATATTGCAAATCTTTAATTAACTGTAATGTAATTTGAATTTATAGATTATTATAAATGATGCAAACATTTACTTGGTTCATGCAAATGCTTTATGCATTTCTTTCCTTCCTTTAACTGAATGATACATTATTTTATTAAGTTGTTATTCATATACTTTTAGTAATAATGGAATGGCATAAGTGAAAGTTTCATATGGATCAACGACTGCATAAATAAGAGGAATAAGAATAGAATAGTCATCAACAGAAGTTTTCGCCACTCAGAATTCTGGAAATATATAGCTCAGAATTATGAGTCAGTATAGGTTCAAAAGATACAAGAAAGTTGAAATAAATGTTAAAAATTGTGGGAAATAAAAATGTTGAAAACGAAATTCATTTAAGCATTCCTTTATATGACTATACAATTGATAAGATCAAACGCTTCTGACTGCTGTTTCTATATTAAGTTGTAAAAAAATCTATTCAGATGGACTTATTACAAATTATTTAAATTAAGTGTAAATCCCGTGAACAAAACCTGAATTAAGAAGATTAAAAAGACCTCCTATAATAATTAACCAAAAATAAGCTTCATAGACTCTTTTTCACTCATTTTTATATGCATGATTAAAGCTCCATCATAAAATTTTTTATTATTGGAATTTAACCTTATTAATTTTTTACATTCTGAAAAAGGAAAGTATTGTAAAATACTGAATAATTCTTCTTTATAAGACTCATGGGATTTGAGCAAAACTCTACTTCATTAAACAAAATCTGGTAGACAAAAAGTAAGAGAACAGCATATTTTAAATTTGTTTATAAAAAACTTGTGTAATTAATTTCATAGCAACATCAAAGTGAAGAATGGTGACCCATGATAATTATCATAAAGTATAAAGAAAGGAAAACGATCTTCCTGGTTGACTAAAAATATATATATTACCCAAGCATTTCAAGAATTTTATTATGAATCTATTTCTGTTTTTTTCTGTTATTTGAAATTTCTTTGGAAAGTTAATTTTGGTTTATTTTCTTCTTGATTTATTTTAGATTTTGTTTTAAAAATATTAAAAAAAGTTTTTATTCAAATTGAAAGCTAATTGAAATTGAATTGCTAAAGAAAATATTTTCTGTTTACTTTGCATAAATGAATACTACTTCAAAGTATCTTTCTATTCCCAAATATAAAAGGTAAACAAAATAAAAAGCTTAGATTTTCTTTCGAATCTTAAGAAAAAATATAATTCATTACACTTATACATTTCTATATGAAGACTGTTGAATTACGCATAGCATGTTTGGGAGTTTAAATCATACATGATGTTTTCCTTTCTGCATTTCTATGGTAAAAAACATTTCTTTTAGTTTAAGAAGGAAAGTAATGTTTTGTTTCTTTGTTCTTCCATGTTTTCTTCAAATCAAATGCTATGGAATCATTTAGGAGATAAGGTATCCAACTGTCCGATTATATAACGCAGCAGATTTGTAGAATTATTCATATTTACGGTTGCTAATACTCAAGGCAATCATAACGTCGCCCAAAATGTTTTTGAAAAATAATCCAATCTAAATGAAATATAAATTTTATACTTTCGATGACACTATTACTTTTTTAATATTTTATATATCTACTAAACTTTTTAAAAAAGCGTTTATCGCAATTATCTTAACTATCACAAGGAAATAATTTGATGTTTTGTCAGTTCTTTAAAACTACCCAAACCTGGAATTAAAAATAAACGTTATGTTACTATAGAATTGTTCAGTATCTAAATGTATCTTCTGATACTAAATGAGAATGTCGATTTCAATTATTAAAAATATGTCCGAGAATATATATCCACTTGTCAGCAAGATATTTTAAATAGGTTAAATTTCAATTTTAAATGTTTTTATTTCCATAACGGCAAATAATTAATAGCATTTTGATGTCATGAAACAATTATTTAATCGTTATTAAAATTTAAATGTTTTATCTTACATTAATTGCAAACTGGCAAAAATATATCTGTGTAAGTAGTTCATAAGCAGTAATTCCATAATTGAGCTAAATGTATCCAATATGATGGTTATCCTTTCAGGAATCTTTCATTTTCTTTCACTTATTCATTTGCGTACTCGATATGTTGTTAATATCTGTAAGTGTGTTCTGAAATATTTTGAATGTGTGTTTATTTGCATAAAAAGTGGTTTTCTGGAAATCAAGGAATATTGGAAAGATTTCGAATTGAGAAATGAATTTTTGGAAACAATTTATTATCCCCAGGTAGCACACAACATGTTGCCCGGTGTATTGCAATACTGTTCCATATTATAAAATATTATATGATATTTAACAATATTATACAATATTGCGAATATTGTTCAATATTGTACAATATCTTGGTGCTACTGGGGTCCCCCTCCTTCAGCAGCTTAGGACTTTTACCAGAAAGTTCAAGAGAGTTCCAAGAGGGACGCGATTCTCTATGATTAGCTGAGATGACAGGGTTTAATGAGAGAAAGGATGAACTACTGATATAAAAAGATGGCAGAAGGTGGCGAAGAGGAGATTATATTGGTGAATAAAGAACCATGCGAGTAATTAGTCTTCGAACAATACCAAATCTTCACGGGCGCAATAATTTCAATGAGTGACTGAATAATTGAGTTATATTGGAAATAATATCAATCACTGTCTTGTTGGTTAACCCTCCGTCAGGCGCAATATTCACACAGTCGAGTAGGGAGCAATGCGACTGACAGGCATAGATAAATAGTCATAATTAATATTGTTAATAAATATTAATTTTAATTTTTATCTTTCTAAAAGTAATCACTGACCTTCGTAGTGAGGCGTAAAATAAAACCGTGGGGACATCTTTAAAAAATGTCATCATGTAGCGAAGACACGAGAATCACGTACTTCTTCAGTTTCGGAACGTAGGCCTCCAAAAATCTTCCAAACAATTAAACCAAACATGCTGGTCTATTGTTTCTTTCCTTTGAATGATGCAAACTTAGGGGTAAAATATTTTTTACAGCAATAAATCTTGCAGGAAAAAGTCACGAAATGAGTAAAATAATCATCTATGATTAAAAAAACAAATATTAGTATATTGCGAACAATCATGTATGAGAGTAATTCTGGCGCAATGTGCCTGTTAGAACAATATGGCGTTATCCTCACTCCACGTATTCAAGTCAATTGAATAGGGGGTTCCAAACATCAGGTAAAGAAAGGAGACCACAAGGAGGGACAGACTTCTACCCTTAATTTAATATATTTTAAAGTAATTTTGCCTGACCAGATATTGTAGGTTAAGAGGCGGTGTTTGGTACTTGATTCGGACCGATGAAATGCTCTGCAATAGTTAAATTATAATAGATTTTATTTTCCCGGTGCTTGTTGTGAGAAAAGTCCTCTACTGTTTTTCTTATCCTTGTACTTGCTGCCAGGGTTTTTAATGCATTAGTATTTTTAATCTGATTTTTATGAGTTTGTGAAATTTTAACTGTTTGGAGGTTTAGTATTATTATTATTGTTATTTTAGTTTTGTACCGTGTGGTGTGATTGTGTGTATGTTTGGGTTTAAGTATGTGTTTTTGCGTTAGAAAGGGCTTTTTTAAATTTTAGTGTTTAAAATATTGTAATTGTAATAGTGACTGGACCTTGATATGATTGGTGAAATTTTATTTCCCCCAACCTAATTTAATCACGACTGGTTGAGTTATTGTAACATCAAGTTTAGATCCTATATGTCATTTACCACCTGTGTTAATAGGTGTCATATGTGTAATTTTACCCAATACTATTTATGTAATTCTATCTTCTTCCAGCCTGGTTTGTTGGACTATGTAATTATTTTAAGAAATTGGATGTTTTAATTTCCACCAATGTTCGTAGTGCAGTATGTAGCAAATTTTTTGATTTGAATAAATCTACAGGAGCTTGGCTGTGGCGAACCTGGGGTGCCTCGTGGTCTCCGCTCCGGATCGCTTCAGGCCTTAAGGCAATTTGGCAGGCTGGTTGGGTTGTCTAGTGCGTAGACTTTTACACTTCCTGGAAGTAGAAGGGGAACAAAACTTCCGAGCAGTGTCTGTCAGGATGAATGTGCCCGACAGAGGGTTAACACATTTTAATTGGACGAAGTAAGGTTGACTCTTTCGCTGACATATTAAATGGTAACAATATTCATCTAGTTTTATATTGATTGTTACTCCCTGGGATATACTATAATTTTGTTTATATCCTAGATGGTAACTGCATCCTTGCTTTTTTATGTAATTAAAATTAATAATAAATTTCAATTACTTTTATTTAATTATATTCGTGTTTAATTAATTGCATTATATAAATAACTAGGTAACGGTGTAAACTGGATTATTTCTTCCCTATTCTGACTATAATTAAGTCAGACGTATCTCATAACATGTGCACTTTAGTTCATATATTGTAAGTTCCTTTAAGTTTCAAGCTTCTATTTAAGTTCGATTTTAAGAATTTTTTTCGAATTTAATAACTCCTTTCTAAATAGCAAACATCTTCAAAAGGCTGAAAAATTATTTTTATTTTATTATGATTCGAAAAAACTTTAATGCCGACCATTCACTGCTAAATCACTGAGAATAAAAATATTTTCTGTGGCATAAGGCTTCATCCAACATCGAATAATAAACTGAAATCATATATTTAGGAGCCAGAAAGGAAGAATAAATGAATAAGTTAAGAATATCTGTGTAATATATCCATTGCCCAATCTCCGATTCGCCTAAGGCAATGAAAAACATGATTCATGCTACGAAAGCTTCATCCTTACGATTAAAGTGTAGAATTATAGCATATATGTTTCAAAAAGTAAAATGAATGCAGTATACAATATATCCGGTTTCATTTTTTTAAGAAAAATATTTTTTCTTATTACTCGCTCTAATAATTTAGCACACCAAGAGCAGATGCAATTATTTCGGTGTTTTGAACAATAGCAGGAAATAATAAATCTGTGTCGCAAAAATTAGCATATTTTCCACGAAACCTTTCCATAAATTCAAATGTCAATATTTTTGTTGTTGTTATTTTAATTAAGTAGGTAAAGACGAAATATAAAATCCTTGATATCTATTGTGAAAAATTGGATGGTTACTTTCTTTTTTATTTTCTTTTTATTTATATAAATTACTCATTCCTAGTTTTTTTACTCCATTATTCTTTTTCCCTACTTTATTTTTTTATAAAAAAATGTGATAAGCCTTCGCAATTTTCGTTAATCACCTTGATTTCACAACAAGAGTATTTATTAAAAAATGTGTCTACGTCGGAACAGAACTTCTTTTGCACACTCAGCATATCGAGAACTTTACTTTAATTTCAGTTTGCAGCATTAAAGTAAAGTTAAGTTCTATTTAATTTGCTGTTTAATTTCTGTTTGTAGGTTGCTAACAATTTTTGAAATAAAGTAGTACTGATATGAAAATATTAGAGTCAACAATGATTTCAGTCGATTTGTTCTCATAAACATTCTTATAAAGCTTTGTCGTGGCCGAGATGGCATAGGGAAAAGGTCTCGACCTTGCAGCCGGAGGGTTTCTGGTTCGAAACCCGATTCCCTTGAAGATGCGCTTTGTATGTGGGCCTATTGTACATTAAATCATACATCGGGTGCCAAACGTCCCTCTGCTTGTGTGGAAACGGGAGCGTGCCAGCTCAAGTGCCGTTCTCGTCATCTGATCGCGGTTCAAAATTACGAGGTCTGTTCCAAAATATCCCTTGTGTTGATTCAAAATGGGACGTTAATATAAGTAAACTAAAGTATAAATTTTCTTATATAAAAAAGGGATAAACGGAAATGTTAAAAGAACTTTCAAAACGAGACGTTAATATAACTAAACTATAATGCTCTTCATACAAAAATTGAAAAATTGTCTGACAATGTTAATTAAGCAAAATTTGAGTCCGTAAATGACATTCAGTAATAGTTCAATTAATGATAAACATTGTGAAACTGCAAAACATGATAGAGTGTTTTTTCTTGTTTTGGAATTTCCAATTTTACTTTATAACTGATGTTTTAAAACAAAACTGTAAAATTAATCTTCTGTAACGAAAATGCCATAGATTTAGAGATGTTTATCTTTAGAAACTTACCTTCAAAATCCTTAAAAATTGCCTGAAATTTATACAAAGATCTGAATGGATCAGAAGCACACAATTTTTGCTTGTCTTCTGAAAAAATATACCAACAACAAAGAAGTTATCTAACTCTTATTAATCTTGAAAATGTACTAATCGAAAAGGTTTGGCAGGGTTTTTTTTTCTGCTTGCTTCTTTAAATTGTTAACTTGCATATATAAGGTATTGTTGGCATTGTTTACCTTCAGCACAAAGTCTGAAATACAAAAGATAGCCTTAAGTATTCGCGAAAATATGGCCCGAGGAAACTTTTTTACTACCTCCCAAGAGTTCATGAGAACTAAGATATTAAAACAAATATTTTATGTTTAAAACTTGAGATTTAAAATTCTTACCCTAAATAGAGAAATTTTTTCATCTCATTCTTTCTATTCTTAGTTCTGATGAAAAATTAAATTCTTCAAATATGTAAAATTTAGACGGATTAATTTTAGATGGCTCTTTTTAGAAATTATTTTAGAATTTATAATGAAAATTTTTCAATGAGAACAAAAACTTAAATTTTCAACAGCATGTATTAACAATAAGTTTCAACAATCAATCAGCTACATGAAGGAATGAAGATTAATGCATATATTTCGTATTGTGCAGTTTAGAGAATATTTTATAAGGAATTATTAACAGCAATTATTTTCTTACTTTCTTTCTAAATGATATATATGCATTTCTGCATAAATTACATTCACAGGCAGTTATTAAAATAATTTAAAACTATACTTGTACTTTCAGAAGGAAAAAAAGTGCATGATGTTTCTAAGAAACTAAGGAGAATATGTAGCTAATCGGTATAACGAGTCAGTAGAAAACCTGCAGATTAGTTCCGTGAAGAGGAATATATGATAGTTATTCGTATAGTATTTGCATTAAAATATTCGTAGAGAATAGATTATTCTATTAATGCCCCATCTGCATCTTCTTGAAGAAAATCTAAGGAATTGGTAGATACTTATTGTTAATATTGTAAAAGCTTACCTATTGTTTATAAAAATTATAAGACCCATTATAAGATGAATGAAATCAACAAAAATGAATGGAATAGGAGCAGGATTCATATCAACACGAAAAATTTTTACTCACATGCTGAAAAATTGAGAAACGCTCTCTATTTTGTAATATAGTATGGTATATAATATGAAGAATTTTCAATTATTATTCAATTTGCTGCTTATAAAATAGATGTATGTAATACAATTATTACCATTTTTTTCCTATCATATTTCTGATGAGACTCTGAATAAAAACATACAATAATCTTAATTTATTTTGGAAACTTAAATTTATATTCAACTTTATTAAGGATTTTGTAACTAATGTTAGTTTCATATTATGTATTCAATTATTCATGTTAAGTATTCCTTTAAACGCATAATAATCGGTTTACGAAAATAATACAGACTGCTTCTGATAAATATGGATGAGATATTAATATACAGAACAACCCAGGTTAGCGGAACTAAAGAGGGAGGAGCCGTTTCGGGTAGCGAGTTTTTTGGATAAGCCTTGAAAATATATTACTATTTTGTAACTAATGACAATTTGTAATTCTGATGTGTTTTCAGCGTAAAGCGAATTCAAAACTCTCTTCGTAGGCTACACTTATGTTTTTTTTATTAAAATTAACCCTCCATCGGGGGCAATATTCATAGCATCGAGTTCGGGCGCAATACACCTGACAGGTACAGGTAAACAATATCGTAATTAATATTGTTAATACGCATTAACTTTATTTTTAGCGTTCTGAAATTAATCACTGATCTTCTTGGTAAGACTTTAAAAGAAAAGAGCGAGGATATCGCATCAAAAAAGTATCTCATTCGCGATTATTTCGGTGCAGTACATTACGTGTTTTTTGGATTCGCGATTTCAGAGGCTTTTGGGATAATCCGGATTTCGATTAACGCGAGTTCGGTTAACCGAGGTTTAACTGCATATTGTAAGTGTTCCTAATAAAGGAAGCTCAGATGTTAAATGTTATACTAAATTAGCTCCGATATAGAACAAAAGGAATAGATTCATTTTAAATCATGCTGATTTCTTTCAAATGCATTTTTGTTATTCATATTATTAGAGCTTTATTGTGCATGAATTCTTTTTTGTCTTAAAACTATTATTGATAGAATTGTATTTAATTTGATTTACTACTTTATTTCGTCAAAAATTACTATTGACCAAAACATGATACATATTTTTCCGCAAGAAAAAATCAGAAGAAATAAAATAAAATGACATAAACTTATATAAACTAATATCGAAATAAAAAGACTTTGAATGACTAAAAGTGTTAATAAATGTGTGTCAGAAACTTTTATGTCGTTTAACGAAATTAATCATCCATCATTTTAAGGTTTCATCCATTGGTCCAAGATCTGCTTGAGCTGCTAGGTGTTTCGACCTTTCGTAATCCGCAACTACATTATGAAATGAATGCATCTTGAAGACTTGATTTTACGTCTAATATAGCAATTACGCAATTAAAGGGATCAACAATTAGCCCATTAACTGCCAGATTTATTATCAAATATTTTCTTTTTCATATAAAGTTACGTTTCGTAGACCATTAAATCTTACAATATAGAATATAAATGTATGAGTTTTATTGATTTCAAAATCAATCCCCAATTGGGGATCACGGTACATTGTATGCAAAAATTTCATAATCGTTTTATAAGGATCGTGGTTTAAGACACTCGACATGTAATCCAACATCACATTTTACACATTGTTTCTGAACATTTCTTTTTTTTATTACAAACTGCACATTTTCTTTGTTTTTCGATGATGAATGATGTCCTTCCGGATTTTTTCTTACATCATCTAGTACTCGTTTCTGGGAGATCAAACTGTACCATGGTCTTCCACCATTTCTCTGGTGAAACAGAGAGTGTAAACTCAAATAGAACCTTCAAACTTCTCTTCTGAAATTTAATAGTGCCATTCGTTTTTATTAGCAATGCAGTATATTGTATGAGCAATAACTAGAGAAATATCCACGACGTTGGTGGAAATAGGAAAGTACAACTTTTTGCCTCTGATTTTTGTTCTATACTATTGTAAATTCCAGTCAAGTTTGTCAACACCACCCATGTTCTTATTGTAATTTTCAATGGCAGTAGGCTGTAGAAAAAATACATGTTTTTTGTCAGTTCTAAATCATGTTTGCACACTTCATAGAGATAGAACTTCTAAATGTTTTGATAACATCTTTACAACGCTGTCATCTTTCCTGACAAGGCCAAATATTCCATTTAATTCATCATATCTATAATCTAAAACTCAACTAACATCTTTCTTCATTTCCTTATCTGTTTTTATAGGACATTTATTCATCCTATTATATCTCACCGTTCCTTTCGCAGATATATTTCTCTCTTTTAGATTTTTCATCAAATAAAAACTTATGAAAAAAATTATTGAAATAAAAGCAGTGTTCTTCTGGTTTGTCCATGGTTGCAATTTTATTCAATATTACCAACATTCTGAATCCATATGTATCATTCATAGATATCAGCATTATAGCAATATCTTCCAAGATAACATGCACATTTGCAGAAAGTGTCATTTTCTCTGGATATTATATTGTCATGACAAACTTGATGCGACAAATTTGCGGCGAAACTCCTCTAAAGTAACACGGCATGATCGATCACCTCCTTGCAATGCAAGTTTGCAGTGAAACTGATACAGCACACTTACGTACCATACGACCTGAATACAGTAGTTTTTATCTGATTTTCCTTCTTTGTCTCTGTTTTAAAAAACATCCAATTTTTAATAGCATCTCCTAGACCGTCCTTCTTTTTATTAAATTTTTCAATGTCCTTTTTATTAAATTTCAAAAAGCATCCAATTTATTCAATAAATCAATGATAATTTTAAAAACTAACTAGGTATTTTTATGAAAAATATTACTTTTGAAAAATTCCCATCCCAACTTTTACTAAATATAGAACTCGCACTTTAAAGAAAACTATATATCGATTTTTTCTTAATGTTGAAATTTTAACGTTCATAAACAAAATTAAAATAAAACACCCACAATAGTCAACGTTTGTTGATAAATAAAAAATTTCTTTGTGTGCCATATTTTTTTCTTTGTGTCCCGTATTTTTAAAAGTAATAAATTTTGATCTCTAATTTCATAATTTATTTCACTAGCAAAACATAGTTACTAACGAAAATCGCTCTCTTTGACTTCAGATCTTATTCTCAACTCAAAATTATAAAAAGTTAACTAAATCAAGCAGACAATTCAAAATAAGATGTAGAGATGCACTATACTTCGTATCGAGCCAAGCTGCTTTAGAGCAATCTATGGTCTGCGATCGAGGTCTCGCTGGTTGAGTGGATATGCGCACAGGGTATGCAAGCTCCAATGCTCGTATGCGTACTAAATATCGATTACAAAATAATTAAACGATGCGGGTATGGAAGCAAAATTTTTTTCAGTCTACTATCACTTTTTGCTACTGGTTTGCAATGAATTTGACACGACAAGACTGCAAACTTGCAGGTAACTTGCACGACAAGTTCAGTGAAAGTTTGTCGCATAGTGACTTCGAAGTTTGCGTTAACTTGCTGCAGTCTTGTTATGAACTTAACTTGCGGTCTTGCCGTGCTGAACTTGCTGCAGGTTTGCAGACTTGTATAACAAGACTGCTGCAATTCTGTTGCAAATTAAAATTGCTACATGGGTTTGTTGTCAGTGTTTCAAAATCACCTGCTCTTAACACCTGATATTCCTTTCCTCCTCTCCCCTATCCCCAATATATGTTTTGTGATCAGTGGACACTTCCCACACTTTACTGAAAAAAAAAACCTGTTTACAATCGTTTCAAAAACGTATTGCACCAAATGAAACTAAAGTCCTATTTGTAGCGTAAATAATAAACCATTTTACATTACATCAACCGTGAGCCTCAAATGGGGACCAGTGTGTTTTGCAGGTAGTCAAGCTATGAAGTAGACAATTTGCTCAATTTTGATACTATGCTATTCAGCACGCATATACACATAACTTCTATGACAAAAAAAATAAGTAATTTCATTATTTATTAATGGATATTCACTTAGCAAATAGCTAAATGTGAGAAAGCGTCATTTACAAGCAAATTTCGAAATAAAAAATCAAATATATATGCATACATTTAAATCTACCAATAAGTTTAACTTGTACATTAAGAGAAGACTATTATGTAAACACACAACTTTAAAAATAAACGAAAGTCAAAAATTGGGGGGAGAAACATTAAAACATTAATCGTCCCCAAACGACAGGGAATGGGTTCGATAAGAATTAACTAATGATGAGTTGATAATGATTAATACTGGAATCAAAATCTATTTTGATGCCCGTTTTGATAGCTGCAAGTAAATAGATAACTGTTATAGTAGCATTTATCTTTTGAATTTATGCATGGAAAATAAAAATATGTATTGGCTTCATTCCTAGGTATGATTTTTCATTTATTAATTTGGATATGATATTCAAGTGTACCCGAAATCCTGTCAAGCGATGTTTGTCCATCAAACTTGTTACAGTTTCTGTAATGGCTTCAGGAACAGGGAACATGGGGCGTTCTGTCAAGCGTTATTGGTATTAATAACACTTCCTGGATATATTGCATTGGGTATATTGCTTTTGTCATTTTCTAAATCAACAGAGTTCATAAAAATAACTTGATATTGTATTTTTTTATCAGAAACATCTACTTTTTTAAATTTCATATTGTAAAACAACATTTTAGATCATTACGCTGTATTTCATTCAAAACAATTTAACCTTCATATTAATGTCTTTTTACTAGAGTGGCATATGTTACTAATTTTTCAAACATTCACTACATAAAAAGAAGTTTATTCAAATAATAGGAATTAAACTTCTACTCTAAGTCTCAAATTACAGAATCAATAAAGAAATCGTGTTTTATTTCAGATTTTATTAGAATTTTGAATCATTTATACATTTTTTTTCGAAAATCTTACCATGATCATAATCAAATCTTTTTTTTCTAAGTGAACTGTCATGACGAAGCCATTATTGCCAAAACGAATTGTCATTACATTTCATCATTGAATTAATTTAGTCACTTATCCATAGAACTTCAGACATTGCAAGATTTAAATTACAATAAGACATTAGACATTAAAAACAGTCATGTTATTTCATTTTTAGATTTTCATTTGGCTTGGAGCGTTTGGTTATTTATGTAATATTAGCAAACAATCGAAATATATATAAAATAAACAAGGAGATACATTACCATTTTAGCCTAATTAGTAATTTTTCGTTTATGAATTCAATAGTAGGTAAGAAAAATGATTATTCGTTATGTCTAAACATAGTTCTATGTGTGGAGATGAATTTAAAAAATGTATAATTATTCTGTAAACAATTTTATTTTACGATATCAAATAATTCAGTAAAATTCAATAGAATACAATAGAAGATTCAATAAAATACAGTAAATATGCGTTGGTAGTTCTGTAAAACGAAATAAGTTTGCAAACCTGAAAAATTCGATCAGAATAATGGTAAAGAATTAAAAGCAGCTCATTCGTTCAGTAATTATTCTATATAAAAAAATAAAAAGTATGTGGATAACTAATACCGTAGAAGTTAAAATTTTTTCATGAAAAAGTTCTAAATTTAGGTCAAACTTGTACCATATGAAAATAATTTTCAATGTTAGCTTTTATAAAAGGGTTGCATAAATATCACTCAAGTCTTTTTTAAATTATCAGATCAAAAACCTGAATTGTGTAATCAAATCCATAATTTTGTAGCACGTGTTAACTTTCCTAAATGTGGTGTTAAAGTTTTCGTTTCAAAAACAATAGAAATTCTTTCATAAATAACACTTTTGAGGAGTTTTATATGAATTAAGCAAAATAAATGATGATTTAATGACTTCTGCTATAAATTTGAGTTATACAAAATAAGAGTTATATGCAGTGAAACATAAGATTCGATTAAATTCGCCATTTTACACACAGAGAAAACATTTAAGATTTGAAAATAATTTTATTGCATAATAAAGTTTCTGTTCAAATGACTTTTAAACTTTTTCCAATAAATTTTCAAGAATGTTTTAACATCAATATCCATCTAACTGAATTAATATTTATATATTCATAAAACCAAGAATAACAAACTCGAATAACTTTGGATTTGTCTCTCCAAAACAAATTGTGTGTCAGATTTCACAAAGGAAGAACAGCTTGGTGCGCCATGTTTCCATGACTTACATGGATAATCTTAATTCGGAGCACTTTAATTTGCATTAGATTTTTTCGCGATTGTGGGTTCTACAAAAAGTGAAGAAAATAAACTGATTATGTATTCAGAGTTGGTTTCCGCTCCAACATTCATCATTTGAAGTTTAATAGCTGAAAAAAATCGCTCTCCTTCACAGTTTTCATTCTAAATGTTCAGGGGAAAAAATTGAAAGCATTTTATGCCAACTGTGCCTGATTTGGACAGTTATCATTAGTAGTTGGTTTCTTGATTGTACGTGGGAAAGAATTCATTTAAAAATTATCGATATAGTTATAAAACTTAATGGTTTATAACCTAATGTATAAATAGAGAAACTGTAACAAAATAAAAAAAATACAGTCGCATTGAGATGTACAGAGCGTGTCTATCAAATCCCAATGTAATTTAAACTAGTTGTATGTTTATAATTTTATGTGTGAAAAGAAATTACTTAAAAGGAATGATACAAAATCTTGAGAAATTTTATTTAATTGAAATTAAGAAACGTTTACTCCTCAGAGTCATTGTTTAGCAATGGCTTTAAATTAAGAGAAAATAGTTTTCTTCATCTTTGGTACTCTTTGCTTCAAAAGTGATATAAACTGTCTTCGAACATTAATAGTAGAAATAAAAATATATAGCACAACTCCGGTTTTCCAAACTAAATAGAATGAGACGTTTAGGATAACGATTTTTTCAGTTATACCATGATAATCTATCACTATCTTGTATCTTATCACAGTATGTAATTCTAACTGTGAAACGAATTCAAAACTCTATTTCTAGGCTATAATTATGTTATTTATTAAAGTTAACCTTCCGTTTGGCGCAATATTTGCAGGGCGAGTTTGGGCGTGATGAGCCTGACAGGCACAGATAAACATATTGTAATTAATATGATTAATACCCATTAGTTTTAATTTTAGCATTCTAAAATTAATCACTGACCTTCCTAGGGAGGCTTAAAAGAAAAAAACGGGATATCTTTACAAAAAAGTCTCGCCTTCGTTGTTATTTTCCTGAAGTATGGTACGTGTTTTCTGCATTTGTGATTTCAGAGGCATTTCGGGTAACCCTGGTTTCGGTTAACTCGAGTTTGGTTAACTGGGATTTTACTGTATTCTTTTCTCATGTAGACAGGGGCCAAAAGTAAATGTTCAAAATAAATAATTTTTAAGTTGCACTCATAGGAAAAATTCTGTGAAAAAAGAAAACTAATTCTTTTGCATATGCTTGCAAATCCACAACTATTTTCACAGCGGGCAGTAAAATTTTGGGTAAATCTGTAAAGTTTCTTTACGATTCTGAGCAAATATTTTAACAATAACAATCAAGAAAAAAGAAAATTCCGTTACATTGAAAATTATATGCCGTTAATGACACGTTATATGCTCTGCTTTTAGAAGAATGAAACCGGTTTGTCCATGTTGAGAAGAGTGAAATACAAATATTATGAGTTAATTTAAGATAAAAATTCACAATACTGAAAAAGCAGCAATTCCATAAACTTGCGGAAACTTTTAGAGAATTGTGGTTTGGGCTCTATAGGCCCTGCAAAATAGAGCCATTACAAATTGACTCGAATGAACCTATTTCGCAGAGGCTTGATTATTAATACGGTGGCTTCTCATCTTTGTACTTGAAGTCAATCTCCGGGGAGTTTTTTACTTTTTCAAGTCATCGGCAGTCGATAGCATGGGAAATTTAGAAAAGAAACATATTTGATATTTGTATGCATTCGATCGTAATTACATTTTTTCAAAATTCTTATTTACATAAGGCATTTGATTGATTACATAAATCATTTTAATATTTATTTCACTGCTTCAGAATATACTGCTTTCGTAAGATAATTCTGTAAAGATATCGGAAGTTTTGAAATTACATAAATATTTGTCAGCAACAACTTTAATAAGAACAAATATTATACAGAAAGACGAATCGATTGATATTAAAAAATCGGCCCTACAAATAACACTATAGCAATATTATTTATGAAATTTAATGTAAAAAGCATCAGACATACTGAGGATTGGATCTCAAAACAAATATCTGTTTCTTTCCAAGAGCCATTACTTTACTTCGTAATAAAGATATTGCAGTAACACAATCTAACAGTAAAGCGTAATATTGTTGCTACAGAATTTATTATAATCATTATTGTTTTCAAAATTATTTATATTCGAATATAGTAACTTTTAGTCAAGTAATGTATCTAAGTAGATTATTCTTAAATTATAGGAAAAGAATGTTTTACATTTCACAAGAAAACATATAGTATCATTATTTAAATTTGTTATCATTTCTCTCCAATAAATGACCTACGAGTATCGGAATACCCAATAGTTTTCAAATAGTTGGTAATGGCAGGTTCTGTAAATTCGTGGAACAATACAAGTTCTTTTACAATGAACTGAGCTTAAATTCTTTAGTTAATATATTAGGTATCTAAAATATGGGTTAGACTGAAGTTGTAAATTTAATTCTTGCTTTTTCCTAATTCGCTTTTCTTTCATTCTATTAAAGAATTATCTTTAATTTAGCATTTTTTAAATTTAAGTACATTATGAAGTAATTAAATATTTGTCTTGGACCAAGCATTTATGCTGTTTTAGAAACATACAATTTCAGATTTTTTTTTTAAAGATTTAAAGATGATTACTAATTTTCCAAAATTATTTGCAGCAGAACATTTAGATGGAACAAATCAGTTTGTAAAAATAAAAATTTTTAGAATGCAATCTAGTTTCATGAATTTTGCCTCATGTTTTTTAAATCTTTTTTTAATTTTTTAATTAGGGAATGTTTTATTCTCTTTTTGAAATATGAATACGTATTGTATCTAGACGTAAAATATTGATGTAATTAAAATCAATAATCTTTATATTATTATATTTGTTTTAAGGGAAAATGCCGAGTCAAATGGAAATTTTCAGATTTAAAAAATAATTATTTCCTCATTTTACTAAATTAAACAGAGCTTTTATATACAGTCTAGAAATATCATTAATTTAATTCACAATAGATTAGATTTTATAATAATAATCTTATTAGAAATACTATGTTATAATATGTATTTAACTATCTTCTTGAAAATCTGAAATTTAAGTCATTTGTCGCTGTATAATAAAGGTTATGCAAACGTTCTTCATTTCCTTGTAATTTTAAATACTGGAACCTTAAGTTTAGTTATATTAGCGTCCCATTTTGATGTAACTACAGGGCTGTTTTTGGACAGACCACGTAACTTTGAACCGGTCAGCTTACGAGGATGATTGGATGGGGGACGGACGAGGTGGGGCAGGGTTCACCATACGAGCGAGATGACGCTTGCAGGTCCACGTACGCGACGTATCTTCAGCGGAATCGGATTTCGAACCTGGAACCCTGAGGCGCCGAAGCCAGGACCTTACCACTGGTTCAAAGCGTCTGACGGGAAATCTTAAGCTTCATGCATTAATATGAGTATATTAATATGTTTATTGTGAGTATCTTTATATTGATTAGAGTTCTGTGTTATTCATTTATTTTTTTATTTAGAGCATTTTAATGATAATAAATCAACAAATATTATTAACAGATATTCAGACTCAATCAAAGATCCACATGAAACATTTCTGAAGTTATTTATTTGAACATATCCTTAGAAAATATGAAACAAAACCCCATCATATAAAATTTTTATAACCAATAAACTAAATATACTCGAATAGCAAGTATTTTCAGTACCAATATATTCCAGAAACAGAATTTTTCTGCGAAATCGACTTCCGTATAAAATTTTTATAAGATTTCCACATTTCATACAAAAATATTTGCTTAGTAATAAAAATATTATAATGCATGGGATTTATTATATGAATAAGATAATATTAATGATAAAATAAATGCTGGAGTCCATCAAAAATGATTTATCGAGTGCCTAACAAAATAACCATATTAATGTTTAAATAATTAAAAGTTCTTAAATTATTCATAAATTTGTTTGGATAGGATTTTACTCGTACCTATCTTCAAGACAAATAGCTGTTAATAGTAAAAGTGCTATTTTACTCTTATGAATTTCTTATTTTCTTCATAAATTTTTATGGTTTGGATTTTTCTTATCTTCAAGAAAAATAGCTGTTAATGGCTAAAAGTATATTTAATAAGAAAATAGAATGGTTTTGAATAACACACTAAATTTTGTGTTACGGAAACTTTTGAGATGGTTCGATGATTGAAGTGCGTTATACAAATTATTAGAAATTTGTTCAAAAAGATTACATAATTATGCGAATTTAATTTTCTCACTGAAGCTAAATTGTATTTTATACATTTGTAAAAATTCGGCAGCATTCTGGTATTTCGCTGCATTTTTATTCTATCGTGAACTTCAAATCAAGCACTTCGATTGCTTCAAATCTTCCATTTAGAATTTATCTAATTATTTTTGAACAAAATGAACATTAAATAAAATATTTCAACATTTTAAAAATTTCTCTCTAAATGCTGTTGTGTGTCCTATTTGTCCTATACTCGAGCATATTAAAAGTATCTTCGTGAACATGACTTTTAGATAAAATGTCACTAAAACAAATACTGAAATTGTTCTAACCTGATGCAAATTTGTTTTCAGTTTAAAGTTACCTCGACTTTAGTCAGACAGTGCGAAAAATCTATCGATGTCGTGCAGGTGGCGCAGTAAAAAATTTAATTGTTTCTTGCTTCAGTTTCAAAATAATTCACTTCCAACTAGTTGTAGATATAATACTGTATTTCTATTATTTTTTTCCGTTATGAAAAGTTAAAGTTTTGTATGCATCTTAAAATTCAGACCTATGTTATAATTCATTAGTAAGCAAATCATTAAAAATTCATTGTGTAAGTCTCTTTGATCCATTTTCACTTTAACACTTACATCCTATTAATGTATTCAATATAAAAATAAATATTCATTTATTTAAGTCTGAACCACTTGTGTTTATCAATTTTAAGATATTTATCTATATTCATTTTCTCAAAACTGAGGCAATTCAAAAATCGTGTAATGCTGTTAGAAATATATTAAAAGATATTGCGATTAAAATTTCAGTGGTTTCAATCTGAAGGAGAGGTAAGGGATAAACATATATATTTATCAGATAGTTTCAGAAAAGATTTATATACACAGATTTGCAAAAAATAAGAAAATAATTTAACGATTCAATATGTTAAGAAATATTTTAGATATTTTAAATTATCCAAGTACATCCGCAGACAAGTTCATATGTGATAAAGGATTTCACGCAATCAAAAGAGTATCTAAAATTCGCATAACTTTGAATTACTTACAACCATATATTAAAATTGAATGTGAGTAGATACATTCAAAAGTCATAGACATAGAGCTTTAGATATAATTTCCATACGTCTGTCTACACATGATTCTCTAAATGCATACTTTTGACTAAAGTATTTAATGCTTTGTCTACCGGTAGACATCAGATACGTTTACCTCTACAAGAAATGTTGTCTTGTAAATTAATTTTTATGGTAAAACATGAATGTTGTTCTTACTATCTTTTGTCGTTTGATCATTATCTCGAATACAATAACATTACATTAAAAATGGCAATCTACTTTAAAGATATAACTAAAATTTCACAAAAAGAATTGCCGTAAATAATCCGGTTTAACACTTCGTAGGAGAGGCTAGGGTGTGGCACAATTTGTTACGGGCGCGTACAGAGTTCTCCATGTCGTTTTCTCCACCGTCTCCTTCATATTTTTACCCATTTTCTCAGTTTATTACTTTAAACTCCTCAAGAACCATAATAGAGAGAAATAAAGAAAAATTATAACAGATATAGCAGAAAAAGAAGAAAATTTAATCAGCATATGTTGAATAAATGAGCATAAACAACGAAAGGGCTCCAAGTCTTGGTCGATTGTGAATTGGTCACCAGATGTATAAAATTTTTGGCAGTTTTCATTGAAAGTGGCAAAAAATCCTCTCACTCTTGCTAACTGATCAGTTTTTCTGAGTGCATTCGTCGTGTCTTTGTCCTCGAATCTGTTGGCAGAGCACAAGTTTCTGGAGTACTGAGTACTCGAGAGCACAAGAAAGAAAGAAAAAAATTTTTGAAGGCTTAGGAAGGCAGAAGTCAGACTGGTAGAATCGGTTAGACGCATTGTACTCGAAGGAGGCACTTATTAGGTTAGAGGTAGGAAGAGAGTTCAGGGAGGAAAATTCAGAAATTCACTGCAAGAAATAATTCAGAAATTCACAGCAAGAAATAATTCAGAAATTCACAGCAAGAAATAATTCAGCCCATCCCATTAAGGGTTAAATTCAGTATCCCTATTAAGTACTTACAACACACCGTGTATTGGATGATATTTTTGTTGGTTCTCCTTAATTTTTCTTTTCCTTTCCATGTATTTATCTTACATGTATGGCATCTAATTAACTTTTTTAATGAAAATGCCTCTTCCCCGTCAGTTTATATTCAATGAAATCTCATGATGGCTGATCTGCGATGAGCAGACGAGACACCAGATAAATATATCTTGCAGAGCTAAGCATCAAAGCAAAACCTTCTTTTCGTCATACATTAATGAATTTACCACTATGGCAGAAATGTGCATTTCACCATATTATTATTCATATTCCGTTGAAAAATTTAACTCAAAGATTTTATTTAATATATATAAAATAAATTCTAACGTATATAAGAAATTAATTGAATTGTGGAAATCTTTTGATGAAACAGACTTAGCATTATTTTTTTAAAAAATAAATATTGATTAATTTTTGCATATCAAAATATATTCATAAAATATTCTAAACATGTTCATTTTAATTAAAATTGTGGGTTCTGTTTATCTTGCTAGCAAAAAATCTAAAAAGTGAAATACCGGGAAAACAATATCTGCATAAAAGCATAAATTTAGAAACAATATAAGTTGAACCCATCTTAAACAGAAAGCATCAAGGTATTTTAACACAATTTAAAAACATTGTCATTAAAATGAAAATCATTTCTAATTATAATTGGAAAATTCTAGATCTATTTTTAAAAGTACATTTAAAAAGAAAATGTCTTTTCATTATATACATTTTTTGTTTCAGAACTGTTTAAATTAAACAAAATAATTGGAGAGAAAAATGGCAATCTTCTAAAATATTGTCTTCGTCATTTTATGTAGAAATATTTAAAACCCACTCCTTCGTCTGGAATTAGTTTAATATATATAGAAAAATTTTTGGAGGAACAGTTCGTTGTTAATTATAATTTGAATACATGTTGAGATAAATTAAAAAATATTAATGCATTATATCTCATTTATTTGCCTTTGAAATAAAAATTAAGATTAAATTCAGACTATTCTTATGCAATTCAAGATCTGAAATTAATAAAGAAAAAGTTTTATCATTTGATATTTTATAACATCTAGATTTTCTGTAACGAGGCTTTTGAATTTTCTTTATTTCGCATAAAAGGCTCTCATACCATATTATTTTATTATCGATGTGCAGTAAACTTAAAATTAAATTCCTTACTTTTTAACAAACTAAAAAAAATCAGACAAATTTCGCCTTTTTCCAAAAAACGTTTGTATACCCCAAATATAGATTAAAAGAATTTTGATTTCAATATTGAATTTGCGAATCTATCTGTGATATTGTATGTATCATTTATTGTTTACCGTTGTTTTATTTGAGGAAATATGACACATTCCTCTTTGCATTGGAGATATTTTGAAATAAATTAAAAATGTGGTTCATATTCTTACTAATCTGTACCAAACTTTCAGTACCCGACATCCGTTTACTTAAAGTTCTACAGTTTCAAAGAATTAAAATAAAGAAATTTAAGGAGACACGTTACCTTCTCACATTTCCTTTTATTTAATGCATTATTGAAAAAGTTTTGATAGTATTCAGACTCAACAATCATATAAAACCATATTGAGGAGAAAGAATCCATTTTGATCTGCTTATTTAGTTGAAATCCAAATTTTTAAAATAAAATTCAATTTTTAAAAATCACTACTACTTTTTCAAATATGAATATTTTTGCTTCAAATTTTATTTATAAACTCACTGAAATATATTACACAAAACTGTGCATTGATTTTAAAGTGTAACTAATATTCGCTTATATAGAGATATTTTATTGAATCATATGGGGAAAAATGAGGAAATTTAGCAGTACCTCATTTTATATCTTGCATATAAAAAGAACTAAGCAACTGAATGCATATTATATGCACAATTTTAACATATATATAACGATAAATGTGCACAAAAAATTCGAAAGCTCTATCTTAGAAAGGAAAAAAGGCTTAGCATTTTGAAAACATGAAAGTGCAGAAAAGTGCGACATGGAGAAAAAATCATTTAAAGCTGTCATTTGCAAATGTTTTTCATTAGTCATCTAAATAAAAATCGAAATATCTTAGATTTGAAATTTTGATACAATAAGTAGAACCATAAGAGCAACGAAATAAGCCAATAAAATCAAAATTGTTACTTCGACAATTTTTTGGGTAATGTGTCCCCTTAAAACTAACTGGTGTTATGATAAGCTCTGCATATGTTTTTTCTTGAATTCATTAATTATGCTCCATTATCCAAAACACTCCTTTATTTTATTTTACATTCAGTGGGTAATTATAATACAAAGTTTGCCAACCAATCATCACCATATTGCAGAAATCTTGACCTAAGTGATGAGAATATATTCAAAGAACGCAGAAATACTTCTCAAACGGTTCCTCCAACCAAATAATAAGAACCCTATTTTTATTGATTTATTATAGTGACTATATGAACAAACCTGCTGGACGAACTATCTAAAGATATTCACAGTTTCTAAAAGAAATTAACATATATAACTGCTTTGAAATTATCGTTTGGCTTATTTCGAGAGATCAGGAAAATCATACATCAGATGTTATTAAACTAATAGAGCAGAAAATTACTTAAAATGGCAATGTCTGTATTTTCAATTATTTAAAAATTTCTGCAAATATTTTATTCAATTCCTGGAAAAACTTGGTTTTATTTACCTACTATTATATATATATATATATATTGCTTTATATAATCCATGCATATTTTTTGTTATATATTCAATAATTCTTATTTTTTCATATAAGAAAAAATATTTCTCTAAGCAAAAGCAGTTACTATTTTTTAATTTGTTTACTATCGTATCGCCTTTCTGTCGAAAAACATTTAAAAATTTGAAAAAGAAAGATGTAAAAAAATCTAATGATTTTGGATTACTCAATAAAGTTCATCTTAAAAAGAAATCCATTTGAAGATATTAACTAGAAATAAAAGAAATAAATATCTCTTACTTCAAAGCGAGAAACAGATTGTTGAAAAAAATTCTTTTCAAGCATTAATTTATTTAGAAAATAATCGTAGAAAAACATTCACTTCATAAGCAGGTTTTTGTATTCCTTTGAAAAACAACTTCGGGATTGTATAAATGAAGAGGTACAAAGGGATTTGAAAAATTAAATTAGAATCATTTATACACATTCTATGTTACTTTCTCTTCATTTTATCATTATGATATTAAAAAAAAATTTTTAGTTCTCGAAAGCATAAATGTATTTTTCTTTCTTGTTAAACACATTCCACTGACAATTCCTTTGAAACGAAATTAATAAAATAACCAGAAAAAAGGAAGTATAAAAACCTGGAATGATTTAATTTACAAAAATAATCCAAGCACACTTTTAGAAATAGTTACATATTTGTAATCGCTAAAGATTAAGTTACCGGCTGACCGCAATTAAATTTATTTTAATCATAACTCAGAAATATTGGTTTAAATATTATTTTTCGAATTATTTGTATCATCAGTACTTATTCTGCAAATAGAACAGAACTAACGAGTTGCATAAAATTCAGTTGCTTCCACATCATTTTCATGTACAAAATTTTATTTTTATTTATAATTATTTAATAAAATAGAAATAATAAATATACTTTTCGAATTATTTTAAAGTACTTGCCAAGATTAAATTAGAATAATTTATATACCTTTATTTTACTTTCACTACACTTTATCAGTATGGTATTAATTTTTTTTCTTAATTCTCGAAAGCAGAAATCCATTTTTCTCTCTTGTTAAACAAATTCCATTGACAAATTTTAGCTTAAGTAATAAATAAATAATCAGGAAAAAGGAAGTATAAAAATCTTGAATGATTTAATTTATAAAATTAACTGTACACAATTAAATTTATTTTAATGCTATCTTAGAAAAATTGGTTTAAATATTAATTTTCGAATTATTCCAACTGTAATTACTTATTCTGTAATTAGAACAGAATGAACATCTGGTTTAAAATTAAGTTCCTTCCGGATCATTTTTATGCACATATTTATATTTTTCATTTGTATTGTTTAATGAAATAAAAATAATAAATATACTTTTAGAATTATTAGAGAAGTTATTTAGAATTATTTTCAAATACTTCCCAAGATTAAATAATAAATATAAGATTTATTGGTCTTTTGCACTGTAATATATACACAGTTCCTCTCAGAAATATATTTTATAATTCAATTAGACATTTGTTTCACTAAAATTCAATTTAAATTTCTTAAATTATTAAGGTTTTCTGTTAAAACATAGAAAAAAAAATAGAGGCAGGTAAATGATATTTTTAAAATTGATTTATTATTCATTAATATTGTTTGATAAATTGCAATTTTTGAATTATTATTATTAATAATCTAAATAATGAATTATTATTAATAATGATCTTAATATTAAATTTTTATTATTAAAAATCTTAATATTGAGTTATTATTGCTTATCTCGTATTCTTCAAATTTTGAAGTTTATATTTTAAAGAAGTGTTTTAGGAATACATTTGCTTTATTAAAATTAACATACCTTTAAGTTCTTGAACATCTTTTTAATCACGTGCTTTTTAACTACACTGGTGTCTATAAATCAAGGAACAAACACAAAGTATTAATTTTTGTCACCGTGGAAAAAGAATCTGGCATAACTGTTTTACATGCTGATCAGGTATTGCTGATTGACTCGATAATATGCAAATATTTTGAACCACATGACTGACATATCAGTTACAGAAAAGGATGAAAAGTGTGTTTAAGCAATGTAAATAAAAGTTATTTTGTATGCGTTGTGTGGATGATTATGTTTCTTTTCTTGAGATTGCAAATTATCTGAATCAGAGAACACAGGCCGAAAGTTTTACCAGTGGATGAATTGTGGTTAAGGCCATTCTATGAGAGTTGTTGTAAATGAGTTCTAAATTATCAAAATCTTTGTTGGATGATTGTGAAAAACACTTGAACAGTTGTTATATATTATATTCAGATTGACCAGATGAAAAAACTACTGTAAATGACAGAAAAAGTACGCCGAAAAGAAATGGCCAGTAGTTGAATTGCACTTGAAATATAGACAAACACGGGTACCTTAATATCACGGCAATCGGTGACCAGGAGATTGAATAGTGTTGATTTGTTTATCCCGAACACAGCTATATGTGTTTCATTCAATATTTCAAAAAAAAAAACATGAGATATGAGGGTTGTTGTCAATGTGGAAACTGGACTAATACGTTGCAGGAAAATGTAATGTTCACAGATGAAAACAGATTTTTTGTTTATTATGAGATTCAATAAGTCATTATTATTTTGGGTGAACATAGAACTGCCTAGCGTTGCGCCAACGTTGCGGAGGTTGGTTATAACAAAAGTTGAGGTGTTCTGGTCTGGACAGGAGTGTGATATTGGATGAGCGCACGCAACTTTACGTTATGGAGAGGGGAAATATGAATACTCAAACTTATAACCAATATATTCT
The DNA here is from genome assembly GCA_013235015.1 of Araneus ventricosus. Classification (NCBI taxonomy): domain Eukaryota; kingdom Metazoa; phylum Arthropoda; class Arachnida; order Araneae; family Araneidae; genus Araneus; species Araneus ventricosus. Next base: position 14,027 of record BGPR01005194.1, on the reverse strand, counting down.
ACTGACTCATTTGCAAAATGTTATTGGTGCTATGTTGAACTGTTTCATCTTCATGGATGATAATGCTCGTTGTCATCGTGCGGAGTGTGTATACAATCTTAATGAAAGTGAAATTATCCTTTGAATAGATTAGCCTGAGTACTCATAGATATTTACACCATAGAACATGTACGAGATGTACATATGAGACGCATGGCCACAAATCCCAATTCACCACATCTTAGCCAAAAACATATTGTGGCGGTATATCATGAGTGACAAAAATTACCTCAAATTATCCTGTGTAATCTGAGCAAGACTGTGCGAAATGAAGGTCAAGCATCCATTACAATGATAGATGGTCACATATTTAACATGGGTCTCATGAATGAAATTGTAAACAAATTCTTATGAACATTTTCCCTGCCTTTCCAAAAACCTATTAATTGGCATTTTCTTTTTGTACCCTGTTGTTCATGTATGTTCCAATAAATATGTTATTTGTAGCATTACATCTTAGTTTTAGGTTTATTTAGGTATTACATTGATGCCATTAATTAACAAATATTGCTAGAAATTATTATTTTAAAAAGACTTTGTTGACCATTCATTTCTTAACAGCAGTCTATATACACTGAAGTGCCACTGAATTAGAGATATCAAGTTAATAACGAGTTGGGCCTCCTTTGGCCTTGATAACGGCTGCCACCCGACGAGGCATAGATTCAACAAGTTTGCGGAAGCGTTCCAAGAATAACCTGCCAAACATCGGCTAGAGCTGTCCATAATTCAGTAAGGGTCGCTGGTGTTGTGTGATGTGCTTTCACACCTTTCTCCAAAACATCCCAAAGGTGCTCAATAGAATTTAAGTCTGGGCTTCTAGGTGGCCAATTCATGACAAAGAAGCCAGAAGAGTGCTCATCCAACCAGGCAGTAGCCAACTGGGACCTGTGAGAGTTGCAGTTGTATTGCTGGAATACTCCATTTCCATGTGGATGAAAGTACAACATAAATGGATGGAAGTGATCGCCCAGCAACTCTACGTACCGAATGGTACTGCGGGAGGTTGGTGCAAGTACCAAAGATCCCAAAAACTGTCAAGAGAAAACACCGCAGACCATGACTGAGCCGCCATGGCCTTGTACACTGTAAAAAATTTCTTCGCAAAATTACAGGCAGTGACCGGCAGCCCAGGGTCCGTCCATTGCCCGTTAAAATACATTTTGCCCGTAAAACATTCTGACCGTGATTTTATGAATGTGGCCGTAAACCTATGGCCGTAATTTCCTGGCCACTGACCGTAAATTTGGAAGTTGACCGTATAAAAGTTCCCGTTACTTTCTGGTCAGTGCCCGTAATTTTGGAAGCTCACCGTATAAAAGTACCCGTGATTTCCTGGCAACTGACTGTAAATTTGGAAGTTGACCGTATAAAAGTACCCGTGATTTCACGGTCGCTGTCCACAATTTTGTAATTTTTCTGTATAAAAGTATTCGTTACTTTGCGAATAGCTCCTTTTAAATCTGGAAGTTTTCCGAATAAAATTACTCGTTATGTTCTGGATTTCTGCTCACAATTTTTAAAAGTTGACCTAATAGAAGTACCTCTAACTATGACCTAGAATTTTGGTTCATGACCACAAATTTGAATGATGACCACCTAAAACTGCCCCTTAATTTCTGATCACGAATCCAAATTTTGAAATCTGCTCGTACAAAAATGCTCATTAATTTGGAAGTTAGCACCCCAAAAAAAAGTGGAAATTGATTCCTGACCCCTGCTCATATGTTAGGAGCCGATTGTAGTAAGAAGAGCCCATTATGGAGGTACTGTAGAGGTTTCTTCAAAACCAGTATACATATAATCAGAAATAAATTAATTATACTCGAAAGACAGAAGCCAAAATCAAAATATCTTAAAAACTTGTACTAAATATTTCATAAAATTTATTCATCATTTCAATATGTGTAATAATGTAAAGGTATTATAGAACACTAAACTTTTAGTGTACAGTTAGTTACTTTATCAGTCATAAAGAAAATTTTAGACCAGAGACAATGTATAACTGTGCAATAGGCATTAAGCTAATGACCAACTACTTCTTTTCCCTAAGGCTAAACTGTTTTTGTACCACTAGCCAAGGAAACAAAATTCGACTTCAAATTGTGTTTTTCTTTTTGGTTAAATATATTTTTCCATTAATGGAAAGCACAACATGTTAAATTTAACATAATTAACCTCAACAAGTTCTCACTGTTCAGCCCACATGTTTAAAAATTCTCAGGTATGCACAATTGTATAGCACTGACCTAGTTGATATATGAATTCTTAAATCTCATTCACAATAGTAATGTAATAGAATGAAGAGGTATGATGCCCCACTCTTTCTCCAGTATATAATGAATTACAAACATAAACAGTGAACAGATATACGAATTATAATTGTATACGACAGATAAATGAAACATTAAATTATGAAATATAATCTTAAATCACTTAGTGAAATCATGTTCAAATAACAGGTAAAGCAATTCAATTGAATAAAAAACAATTTATTAAAAATATGACTTACAAAAACATACATACAGACTTTTATACACATAGACAATGAGTTATAAAAATATACATACTAGCAGTACACACATGGCAACGTGAAAATCATTATTATACTGCAAGCAAAGTACATGAGAAGAATGAAAATAATAAAAGTCATTCAATTGAAGGTTACGACGTCACCTGCCCCGGTCAGCAAATAAAATTGCCAGCTACGTTCCGGAAAAGTGTTGCGGGAGAAAACTAGATAGAGAAAAATAACTTTCAACTGCCCAGGAAAAAAAAATGGGAAAAGATATTTTAACCATTCTTGTTTTAAATCCGATAGAACTGTTCTAGCTATAAGCTGAAAAAAAATTGACAATAATAGTGTTATTAGAACGTTGGGTGCAACTAATTTAAAAACAAAAATAAAATTTTGATGGCTAAACAGACTATTTTTTAAAAATTTCTCGAAATGGAGGAAAATCATGTTCATAGGTTCCAGAGGTACTTTCTCTACGGAGACTGTGCAGACAGGTTCCAGCTGATAAAGATTTCCTGAAAGGATAAAATAAAAAATGAGACATTTTGGGGAGAAAGAAGGGGAAAAAAAAACAGTAACTAGTTAAAATATGTAACACCAAACTCCATGCTTATAATTATAATTGGGAAAAAATGCACAATTTGTTGCAGGATTATGCTGCAAGATGAACATAATTATATTAAACTATTTGCAACTGATGTAAATTTGTTATGCATAAATATTATGAAGTGGAATCCGAAAATGAAAAATAAAAAGTTCTTGATAACACATAATCCCTTCAATATTCAAATATCTATATAAGAACTATGCATGCAAAGAGAATTAAAGCATATCACAAGCTTCATAGGTCCATCATCGGGTACCACTAAACTCTTTAGTACAGAATCTATTGAATAGGGAAATTCATGGAAAGCGAAATATTTTTATGAAAGTAAATCAATTTAAGAGATAATATACTAAAATATATTCAAGTAATAATCTCACTTAATTTTACTTTAAATTCTAATATATATTTTAAAATCTTAGTACAATATTAATGTATTCCGAAATCACTTTTCTTAAACTCCAGTTTCGTTTTATTCCCCCCCCCCCTTAGGCTGGAGGTTTATTAAATCATACGTTTTGGCATATTTATTACTAAAAGAATATTTTAATCGCTTTCACGTGCCCACAGAAAATCATGACAGCGTCTTCTTGGCGCCAGAATTTTCCCTAAAACACTTACGTAATTTACTAAAAATAGTTATTGTTCCCTTCACTTTGATCACTATATGTTAATATGTCTATATGTTAATCCCCCTATCTGAGAGAACGCATTTATTTTCTGCTCTCTTTTGACTTGCAACTTTCATACAAGATGTATGTATATTCCGCTACTCTCCCATGATAAATAAAAAAAAATAGTTAATAACTCGGCCTGTTCCTTACTTAACGACTACAACAACGAAATCATTTTATACATTTATTTTTAAAATCAATTTTAAAAACTACATTCTGATTATTGAGCTGAAAAGCAGATTTCCTTATTTTAATTATTTCTACTTTTTAATCTTATTTAAAATTTATTGTTATAGGTATTATTAAATATTATAATAATTTTTCTTAAATTATGGAACGAAAATTTACTTGTTAAGCAATCAATTGATAACCGAGTTCTGAAAATATTAAAATAGTTTACTGTCAGCAAGAACACACAAGTATACAAAATTTCAAATTGCACTAGAAAATGAATGAAAAATGAATTTCACAAAAAAGAAAAAAAGCCATGTTAAAAGAAATTGTAAAAATATAATAATATTTATGACAACCAAAGAATTAATACTTCAAAAAATTAATAATCTTATTTTTGTTTTCCAAACCTGCATATTATTTTGTGATCTTCTTGTGTGTTTGTGTGCTATTTCAACATCCAATTTGCTTTATTTCTGTTGTTCAACTTGTGTTGAAAATATATAGCTTTATAGTAATGTAATTTTGCCAACTCATTATTATTTGTATGTATTTAATCGACCACTATTACGTTGTGCCGAAAGTAACATGCACTTAACATGTTCTTCCATGACTAAGCAAACAAAGTTTTTTGACGCATGAATGGAAGAACATGTTAAGTGCAAAAGATTATTAATTTTCTCTATAATTAAAAAAGCTATAATCATGTCAATAAACATAAAACATTTTCAATGCTTTCTCGTCACAAAAGTGCCGGAACAGCAAAAATTGAGTAAAAAAATATAAAAAATGTAACCTCTAAACTTTAAAGCTCGTTTCCTGAAATTCGCTTAATTGTCACTTAACGTGTTCATCCACTCAGCTCTTCAATGCACCCTTCCATAGTGATGCAATATCTGTTTTCAGAATTTATGACACTTATAGTTTTCAGCTCAATTCTACAAGAAATCTAACAGTAAGAAATTAAATTAAAACCATGCAAGAACTAACAAATTCACAAAAAATCTTGAATTTTACAATTTTAATTCTGATGTTTACTATCTGCCTCTTAAGTTTGCTGAAAAGTAATTTAAACAGTAGCAGAAAACTTTATCTTATTATAAAAAATAAACATCATTAAGTGTAGTGACATAAACTTAAGTGATGAACTCACCAATGCAAGCAATAAACGAAGTTACTGGAGCTTCATTCTGCACCTCATGGAGGGCTCTTGTTATCCTGCAAAATAAATCCACATAATAAAAATACTTTCATAAAAACTGGCAAAAATTTGGTTCAAAAAATGTAACTACACAGTAATAATTCATGCATATCAACTTCAGAGTAATATATATTTGGCAATTCATATTGCATAAATATATATGTATGCATACATATTTACAGATATTTCTAATCCGAGAAGCTACACAGACTTGAGCATGCAATTAAGTAAAGGTTAAATATTTTATGTCCATGACATTACAGATGACATTAGTATGACAACTATGAAAACATGCAACATATGATTGAATAATTTATCATTCTCGGTACAAAATAAAATTTACATGCTACAATAATTACTACTCTCTCTGTATAAGACATGCATACCTATAAAACATGCAACGTCTGATTATCAATAATCTCTGCGGAATAAAACATGCTAAGTAAACTTCAAAAACATACATTACCTTAGAATAACTACAGTATAACATTAAAATATTGGGTACTTTTCTGTTAGCCGGGTGCAAGCAAAAAATCGCCAAATAATGTAGAATTCCGCCAAATTTCTTACAACCATTCTCTGTGTCCTTCGCTTCGCGACTTGGCTCGCATTTGGTTCACAATTGGCGACATTTGCACCCGGCTAATGAAAAAGTACCAAATATTGGCTAAAACTGCCTAACGGCAGCAAATCACACGCAATGAATAAGGAATGAAGCAAGTATGCACCCTAAACTTCAGGTTAATGTCTACTTATTCAATAATTCTCATGTCTTAAATGAAAATCAACCATGTTTTGAAATATATCCTATAATCTGAAATATTTATTCCAAGCTAAAATTGCATGATCTTAAGATTAATTAAGTAAATCACATAGCATGACAACTATGAAAACATGCAACATATGATTGAATAATTATTAACAATTTCAAAACTGTCTGTATATAATATTAACTGCAGAGGTGATTTATTTTGCTTAAAAAAGTTATTATTTTTGAAAGCAGTTCCATCAGTAAAATCAGAGATCAGTCCAAATTCAGATGAAACAGCCTGAAAAACTGTTCAGAAACAGACTTATCCTTTAATAAAGTTTTGACAGTTTCCTTTATAGGAACATAATGAAATATGCACTCTTTGTTTTCACTATTAAGACCAAGTTTAATTGCTTTTGGTTCTGTGTAGCTAAAGTTTTGTTTAAAGAATTTTTTTCTTAAAAAATCAGAACGGAGAATTGTTTGTGCATCATTGAATAAATTTAAATTTGATCCATTTAGTGCTGTGTTCATTTGAGTGTCATAAAGATTTATAAGTTTCAATTTATTAAATAAGTTGAGATTATAATTATTTTCGGAAATTCCAAAATTTTTTTTCATCTTGTTAACTATTATTTGAATAACTGTCGCTGGAACATTATGCTTGCACTGCAGTCTTAAATAAAATAAACCTAAATCTTTAACAATGCTAGTGGAATCATCATCTATTTCAGTTTCATTTAAATTACTAGAACATGGTTCATCACTGATAGGGGAAGATGCATCATTATCACGAACTGGATTTGGTATTGATAAAAACGGTTTTTTATGCTTTCGTGATATGTGTGATGTAAAAGAAGATGCACAATTATATGAGCTGGAACACGATTTAAATGGACAAGCTACTATCATTCCAGATTTTAAGTGTTTAACTAAGCGGGACTTCAACTGGCCTTTTTGAGCATGTGTTTATAGCACAAGTAAGAATAGAATCCTCAAGGCATTCAGGAGATAGATTTTTTCTATGGTCACTCTGAACATGCGATTTGAAAGCTTCATAAGTTCTAAATGCCCTTGTACAAGGAATTAATCCACAAGGAAATCTGACATTATGAATATTAGAACGGCATTGACAGTGCTCAACATAATTTTTAGTTGTGAGGAAATTTTTACTACACACTGTGAAAGTGAACATCACGGTCAAAATTGGTTTTTAGCTCTGAAACTATCTGCAGGGGCACAACAGATGCATCTTGGTATCAGACATTATCCGAGAACAAACGAAAGATAATTACTCTTCAATGTGTATACATGTGCACAATAGACTCGGTACATAAACACACGCATACTTATATATGTACAAATATACAATAGGTATACATTATAGGAGTAAAGAAATTTTTTAAACTGAAGCTTCTTTTTCATTAATTCCCTGTATTGAGCTGAATAATACAAGAAAGCTAATATTTTCAATTCATGAAAATAAATATGAATGTTAACCTGAAGGAAGAACACAGTAATTAGTCTAAAATAATTAAATCGTACATATTTGTACTTTGGCACAATACTTATTAGCTCATACTTTAACAATCAACAGATAAAACAAAGACATTAAAGGTAAAAACACAAATCGTTAGAAACAAAGTTAAAATAAGAATAAATGGCCCAACCAAAGTGTACGGTACGGCGCCAAACTTGAATTTTTTTGCCGATAAATCACAACTCGCCGAGGATGCAATAGAAAACCATTGGGTTACTTACCAGATTTGGTGATTTATCGGCAAAAAAATTCAAGTTTGGCGCCGTACCGTACACTTTGGTTGGGCCAAAAATTGTTCTTCAACTTAAATACTGCAATAATTACCATCAACAACAGCGTTTTAATATAAAAAACAGAAATCTAACATCTAAAGGCAAATCTTAAAAAATATATTTCATCACAGTAATCACTAAGCTATAAGCAGTCCACTGCACATTACGTTTCAAATAACGAAGTACTAAAAATAAAACAAACTAAAGAAATGACAGAAAGCTAAAGAATAATATAATTATCTTACCTTCTAATTAATAAGGACTTGATCCAGAACTTCCTCGGAAAAGTCAGGCGTTGATGACATCGGCACGGAAATGCCGACAGAAAATATGGTCAAATGGCGTCTTATTTTCCCAGCTTCTTCATCTTCAGGTTGGTACGTCATCCCGATTGACCAATGAAAAGCGTCCGTGATAACGGAAGCGAAAATTACTGTATTTGACCGTAAAATCAGAAACATCCTAACAACAATATAGGGGTTATTCCCGTAAAAAGGGAAAAGTGGCCGTTGACCGTAAAAATGATGGGCGATGGCCGTGAAATTACGAAATTTTTGAGAGTGTACAATCCCATCCTGACATGCAGGATCCTTGGTTTCATGAGCCTGACGCCATAATCTCAGCCTCCCGTCGGCATGAAGTAGCCATAATCGAGACTCATCACTCCATGCTACACGTTTCCAGTCCTCCAGAGTCCATTCTCTGTGTTCTCTTGCCCAGGCAGCCCGATGGCGTGCATTGAGCAATGGTACTCTCGTGGGTCTACGGCTCCCAAAGTCCATACGGTGAAGCGAGCGTTGCACGTTCCGTTTACTGACTGTACGACTGGCGAACTGATTCAGCTGGGTGGTAATTTGAGCTAATGTTTTGGCTTCGGTGGCTACGTACAGTATGGCTGAGGCGTCTCACACGACGCTCGTTCAAGGCTAATTGTTCTTTGCAGTTCGCCCGATCGCTAGTATTTTTTCCCACCATCCGTGTATTCTCGTTATACTTTTGGCACTGTCTACCTTGAAAATCCTAGTTCTCTGAAGATTTCGGAAAATGAATGGCCCATGCGTTGAGCGCCTACTATTTTTCTGAGATCTGAGGCGTCTAAATCAGAAGTTTTAACAATACTGGAAGTTGAAACGACTGATTAACAACAACCACAGTACTAGCTATATATGCAGTCACCGCAGCGCCCTCACGTGCGCATAAATGAGGCGCAGCTCTACACAATTTGCATAGCAATGTCTATTCCTAATTCAGTGGCACTTCAGTGTAAATGAACTGAAAAAATTCATATCATTTAATGAGAGACTAAGTGGATTGTCGGCAAGGGAGCTAAGGATCTATTGTAAAGTTATAAATCTACTGTTATGATTCTTTTGTCAAATTTATGGTAGTGGAGCGTGGTTTAAAACAGGGTACCCTCGATTCTGGCGCTATTAATTTTCCTTTCTAGCAGACAGATACTGTATTACACTTTACTTGTCAAGAAAAAGGAACGGCCATAATGGCGCATTGTATATGTTTAATGCACTGCATCTGTGCAGGTTTATTTATTTTGAAACGTCAACTCTCAAATGTTCGTTTGATTTTAAACTGCCCCTACTTAAAAATCATTACATTTATAAAAACTATATTTAGTCCAGCATATTATACTTTTACTAAGGATTCATAACCTATCAAGCACTAAGGATTTACTCCAATAATTGAGCGGTTCTAAATCGTTTTTTATAACCTCTGAACTCGGGGTAAAACCGGGTACTCAAATGGCGTAAGACCGGGACAGTCAGTATTCATAATTCATCCGATAAAAACACATCAGACGTTGATTGTTTATATATAAATTATGTATTTTCTAATTTAAATAAAGAGGGGTCAAAGCAATGTAAAAACTGTCTTAGCTGTGCCCACGAAAGCTGCAATGGTGCGGATTAAGAAGATAAGTGCTTTACATTTGAATTTTTTAACTAATATTCTTACATTGCCATATAAAGCACAAACGATTACAACTTTTCCATTGAAAATCGAGTTTTCATAATTTACCATAATGTTAACACGTGTACACGTGTTTACCCCACTAGTGGGGTAAAACCGGATGGTTTGACTTCTTTTATAAAAAAATCATTGATAAAAAAGTAATGAAGCTGTGACTTTTCTGGAAAGATATATTGCGCTCCGATAAACAATGAATATTTTAATAAAATTTGAAAAGCTCTATGTCGAATATTTTAGCTCCATCAGGCCTTCGAACCTTAGCTACCTGGTTTTCCCCCACTTTAAACTACTATTAAATAAGTCAAATATGTCACGTACTGGATTGAAATTAGTCAAAGTTAGAAGTATAGTCGAATACTGTATTACAATTTCTATCTTATTTGATCGATTTGCCTTTTTTGCCCTATTTATACTCAGAGGGACATTTCAGTCACCCAGAAGAAACGACAACAACAAGGTTTAACAATGATATATTTTTTTTATTTACTTATACTTCATAACCATATGTATATAACCTAAAGGCATAGAAGTAGCAGCTTACCACGCTATCAGGAGAAACACTCTCCTTCCATCTTCCGACTTCTGCGCTTCTTTTTTATACATATACTGGATGCGCCAAACGCTATTCACACATGTTGTTCCTAAATAATTTTTAGAAAAGCGTATGGATAACTAGCAATACAATCCACATGTGCCTCTATTATGAAACACATGTCCACTGACAAAGGAAGAAACCCCGGGAGTCCAACTCCATTGTCCCTTTTATGTCGCTTGGGCCTCCCATGGAAGGACCATCTATTGCTACCATACCTGAATTATTAGCGATAGAAAGATTTGAGTTATCCAAGTTAAATTATAACACTTGTTCACATAATAGTGAAAAATGTATGATTTCGAAGCCATTTTGATTTAATCGATATTAAAAAATGGAGTACGGAATCACTAAAATGGAGAAATGTGTAGTTTTCTTTATTTTTAGTAATTAGCACAAGTTCCTCGTTCAGATATTTTATGAAAAATTATTTTAGTGCATGTCGAAAATCAAACGACTGAAAATTTCCCATTTCGCAAATTAAAAATCTGTCAGGATTCAATTATCTACTTTAAAACTTCTGTTGCAACCAAGAAAATTGAATTTTAATATATCTATATTATATATTCTGCATTTTATGCTGAAATTTATGTTCATATGCATAGTGAATTCGCAAATAAAGATTTTTTTATTAGATGACAAAAATATGAACTGTACTCGAGAAAATTTGTTTATTAAAAATAATTTTTTTTTAATTATCTGGAACGGATTATGTCCCTCAAGACATAAACACAAAATTTGCATGATTTAATGCATCACGTATTTAATTTTTATTTATACTATAAATACATTACTTGTTATTCATTTATTTATTTTTAAAATCGTTGCAAAAATTACGTCAGAGAATGCATTGTACAGATTTGGAGAACCAAACATTCAAAATTCTTACCTTTAGCAAATATATTTTGACAATTTCAAAAGCATTTTAAATAGCATATCGGCGAAAGATATAAAATGTTGAATATTATGCAAAACGTTTTTCAGAGAGCTTAGTTCATTATTATTGCTTTGTTTGAGCCGTTATTTTGTATTTGAAGTTTAAATATATTCCCCTATATTTTGTGCATTCACAACTCTCTTATTTTCCTCAATGTATTACATTTTCTTAAAAACCTTATATATTCTAGGTAATCAGTCTTTCTCCATGTTTTATTCTAAAAGACTGATGTTTTCGCAGTTCCTTATCATTAAAAATATCATATAATTGCATCTTTTGACTTTATTCACAATAATATTTTCTAGTTTATGGTCAATATTTCAAACTGTTATATGGACCAGCTAAACAGCTTCCTATCAACTTCAAAAAATGATCTTTGAGATACTGTTGCTAAGTGAAGAATGTGTATAGAACTGAGTGTGTGTTTCGAAATGAAGTTTTACGATGACGCAGTGATTTTATTCATGGAGATACTGACAGCTGACATGAAACGAACAGATTAATCACATTTAGTTATTTCTGTAAACATAACTGCACTTTGGTATATGCACACATTCCCACATACATTTGAAATATAATTAGCTTCACTAAAACCTCCTGTCGACAAAAAAGAATGGATTGCTATATGCTAAGAATGTTTTATTGCTTCCGTTTTATACCATATTTCCCCTAACATACACAGTCATCAATCTGAGAAATCTGGAATTTCTACCAATTGGATTAATGCCACTAGAACCACTCTTACATATTTAATTAAGCGTTATATATAATTTTAACGACTAAATTTAACGACTAATTTTAAAGATTTTTGGTAGGTCATTAAGCAGACAAATACGCTAATTAATAACATTGGTTAAACTCTTCTCCTGATAAGAGGTGTGTCATGATATTTATTCCATTTGTCAAGTTCTTGTCTTCCTTCTTTATGTCTTTTTGTTTCTTGTTTTCATAGTTATATATATATATATATATATATATATATATATATATATATATATATATATATATATATATATATATATATATATATATATATATATATATATATATATATATATATATATATATATATACATTTTGTAAGGCAAAAAATAAAGTGTAAAATTTTTTAAGACTTTGCTTATGCCCCGAATCTTAGTGATGTAAAAGATATACCTGCCAAATTTCTAGAAGATTGGATTATAGTTAGAGGTTGCACACTTTATCAGTTTTGTAAAACTAGGCAAAAAATACGATTTTTCAAGGTTAATTACTTTTATTGGGAAAACTAGAAATCACAAACTTAAAATAATATTAAAACTAGACACTAAGATTAATAGGTAGCATGATAGGTAAAACATGTGTTGTATTAATCAACTTTGAACAATGCAATCCCTTCTTTTGTTCGCATGGTGACGACTTTTCTGTGATGCTCGACTACCCTCAACAAGAAATGCTTTAGTTGTTCATCCTAAAAGATTCGTTAAACTTTTTTATCAGAGCAGTTCATCTTCCTGCTGTGTAAATGACCACCTTAAGAACGTTCACATGGCTTCTTAGAGAATAACTGCAGTATTCTGTCACGTCGTGGATCCCAAACAATTCAAAGAACGTCTTTCTTTTATTAGTAACGAAATAGTTCAGGTCTTTACCTTCAAAAAATAGGTTTTTACCCTCCAATCGTTTCATTTCCTTTTTCTTTGCAGGTTTGGTTTCTAAATTTTTAGTCATATTTTCCTTATCAGCCTGACTAATACGTTCGTCCAAAAAAGACAATCGTACGTATGTTTCCGACAGATACCAAAGGTGTCTCTTAGCAGCTGTGAGAGCACTTTTTTGACGTCTGCATCTGGGTAAGTGTTCAGAAGCTGTAGCATATCCAAATCATTCTTTGGTTCCCATCGATTTACAATTGCCTTATGCCAAAAGCAAACATATATGAGGCTGGCAAATTGTGCAACCCATTTCATTCCTTTCAATTCTCGTTGAGGAATATTCAACTTTTCAGTGAAGAGGACAATTTTAAGTGCATATATTGCCTTAACCATCCACTGTGTTTGATGCAGAGCCCCTGGAATCCTAAAATTGAAGTCGTTTTTAGACCAACCTCCTAGGTATATAGGAGTGAGAGTTATAATAACTCTTTGTAGTTTTCTCTTGGATGACTCCCGTCTTTTAGGACATTTTGGTTGTAGTTAACCATTTTCACTCGTTGTTCTTCTAGAAAACCTTGAACGGGACTTTCTTCATCCATCATTGTCGTATATGACTTCTTATCAAGTGAAACCCACAGACGTTGTAACTTCCGAAAAATCTGGATGTCAGGACCACTTGATGGTATACCACAACACTCCTCAAACACTCCTTCCAATATTAGTTCATGGGTGTGATGACGGCAAGCCAACCACGCAATTGAATTCCCTTTCAATTTTGGTACATGCCCATTGGATCAGTCCTGTGTTAGATGCTGTAGTATCAAAAGATATACCGATGATATTGTCACGCAGCCCAAATCGGTCCACTTCCCGAATAACTACTTCAGCCATCTGCTCACCAATGCCTTTCAGGGCAACAGGTACGCCAAGCAAATGCTCAAAATCTTTTCCAGTCACTAGAAAAATCCAAAATTTTGACACTCTCATGGGCAACTGAGGGCAACAGTTTAATATCCCTATGCAAGACCAAATGAGAAGGATTTTCAAAGAGTGACTCTTCAATTTTCTTTGCCACTTTACTTCTATTGATCGGCTGAGCTCGGTAAAC